>CABFOW010000853.1:136442-154732 GCA_902141385.1 Timema californicum | reverse complement strand
CCCCCCCCAGTTCACCCGACCGAGATTCGAACCTCGATCTCTCCGTCCTCAGCAGTCGAGCTCAACACGAATAGCGCGTTAGCCAACTACGCCACCGAGGCCGGTAACCGTAATTTAAATTTTTTGAAAAATACTGTATCTCTGTATTCTCCCACTTAATCCGAACAAGCTTCGGTCCCAATTAGTCCGGATTAACAAGGTGCTAGTTAGTGTATATGCGTTAAAAAACGTTCAATAATAAAGTACTACTTGTGTGCCACGTAATATATGAAATGATTGGTAGTCTAATTTTTAACGAAAGAACTATTTATTTAAAAATCTAATTTATGTTGTGGTCAATATTGATAACTTTTTACCATATTGTTATTATTATTATGGATATTTTATAGGTATTGATATTATCTATCATTAGCGACCTCTGTAGATCATATGACTTGAAGTACTTGAAAGTAGATCTAGTAACTTATCTGTCTTCCTACAAAATTTCTGACTGTACTTCAATACGAGTCAGAAAATCTGTGCTGTGGTTCCACCACGCTATATACTGCCCCTAACCGGTGAGTAGGTGACTAAAAGGCATCATTCTCTTCTCGTCTGTTTTACAGGTTAAGGTGGGATCGAGGGAGGCGCGAGAAAGGGCCAGTGTTTTTTTTTGCAGTTTTTATGGCAAAAAGTTATTTTTATCCTAAATAAATAAAATATTTTTCCAGTACAAACCAATAGTTCAATTTTCTTAACATGTTGATATAACAAGTTCCTGAATAACTGTTATGAGCATAGCGGCATTTGATGAGCAACTTTTTAAATGAAAATAAAAAGTTGTCACTAAATTCAAAAACACCTTTGACAGATATTCAAGAAATTGAGGTAACTATGTGGGAAAAAAATTCAATGTTTGTACTGGAGCAATATTCTATTTATTTTGGTCAAAAAACAATTACTTTCCCATAAAATATGAAAAAAAACGCGTTCTTTTTCTCGCGTACCCTTTCATCCCAACTTAAGGGAAGGGGGCGAAGGAGTTTATAGTCTCGGTCGGGTGTACTGACATGATTTTTCCTAAACGGTTTCACACTCTTCCTCTACGCAAATGCTGATACACTTTGTTTTGATTTATATCTTATTAATAACCTAACCCAGTTATGTCAGTTTTCAGATGGCCTCCGGACGGGTGAGTATGACGCGGTGTTGAAAAATAAAAAAGTTATTTATGATCATTTCTTTGTAAGCAATTGTATTTCTGATATGAAAGAACTGTGTCACTCAGCTTCAGATGAACAATCTATCCGTGATTATTTATTTTGGCTCCTTGACCTGTAGTTCACCGCACTAGAAGTAAAGTATTGTTGCGCAGTGACCGGCGTGCAGCGTTATTTGATTCAACACGCGCGTGACTCAACGTTCGGCGTCACGATGTAACCTGTAGTTGTAGTAGAGAGGTGTGTACTATACAATACGGCATTCAGGCGACGGTACGTGAGTCAGCGTACCTGGTTACCTCATCACACACCACTTCTCTCGCATCTTCCTTGTTCAGGTTGGACCTCCCAGACGCAAAGGCATCAGTCTCGACCCGGCTGGTGTGACTGTGGCAGATCTAGGGCCGGGTATACGGGTGTTTACAGTAGCCCCGTGGCTTCTTTGGTGGACTGACAGCTTTGAAAAGTTACCAGACCAAATATATACCTAAATGTTGACTGTCAGAAAAAAGCACCAAAGAAGCTATGGAACTACTGTATTTACACCCGTCCCTGGCACACAGCGGGGTCGAGTCCCTTTACGAACTTGTTTGATCCAATTTCCATAAGAAGAACCGTTCATAAAAAACCGATACTATTTTGCTGTCAACATTGATAACATTTTACTATATTTCGAATACTATTTTAAAGATATTGATCATATTTATCAAAAGTGGCAGTTGCAAATAACATGACTTGACCTAGGAGTATCTTAAAAGTATTTCAGTAACTTTTGTAACTGTTAAATACGGTCCTTCCTAACAGAATCCTTTTATACACTCAAAAATTCCATAGCCGAGTTTCTCTACTTTTACGGGAATTCTCTAATGCACTAATCTGTTCTAATCGCACCCCGAAACCCAAACGGGTTGGACGTGATGAGGAATATCGATCTATTGTTAAAAAAAAACGACAGCTATTGAACCTTGAGGTATAGTGGAGGAACTAGGCTATTACACTCGGACTGCTTATAATCCCTTCCTTGAGGTGTCGTGGAGGAACTAGGCTATGCACTGAGACCTGGATGGATCCATTACAGACTCAGAGGGAACTACATGTATTGAGGTGTTTTGTTTTTCTTCAAATAGAATGAATCTTTCAACGCCGAGTTGTCGATGCTACCAGAACTTTCCTATCCTAACTTCCACACTCCTCACTCTTAGCAACCGGTGAGTAGAGAGGTTTGGAAACAAGTTATAAAGGGAGTGATATATTTTCTCCTTTAAACCAGAAGTTCACTCAGAGGTTGTCATCGAATATAGTCGAGATAGAGAGAAGGCAATATTTCCTACATAAGACCTGCAGTTCTCTCACCCTCCTCGTTGGCGTAGTTAGCTAACGCACTGGTTTCGTGCTGAGCTAGACCACCGAGGACGGAGAGATCGAAGTTCGAATCTCTCTCGGGTGAGCTGGAGGTGGTTTTCCCTAAACGGTTTTCCACCCTACCTGCAGGTAAATGCAAGTTCACTCCCTCTATATTCAACCTTCCTAAGTACTAACCCATTAGCGTAATTAGTACATAAGTGTATAAGCCGACCGGGTAGTAAGACGCGGTGCTAAGTATTATTATTATTATTATTGCAGTTCTCTCATAGGCTGTCACTGAATATAGTCGAGGTATAGAGGATACAATATTTATTCCATAGGATTTTTATTTCCCTTAAAGGTTGACACCTAGTGTAGCTGAAGGAGAGAGGAGATACTATTTCCTCCACAAGACCTGTAGTTCCCTCAAAGATTGTCATCTAGTGTAGAATAACTCAAGCGTATGTTACCAACAATCCTAAATTGCTGATCACAGCCAAATTAATCCTAAATATTTGTCTTATAGGTTTTGTAGTCGCTGTGTGCCCCTGAGACAGCTTGGCAGCAGCATCTCGCCTCTCTCTATCCATGTTTAGGAAACGTCCCAATGAGTCACATCGGGCCACTCCTCGCCTCTTGTTTTACACAGGGGAATATTTTATTGCCGAACCAACCGCGCTGACATCAAAAAACTTGGCCTGCTCAACAGTCGCGAAACCAGAAAACACTCCACTTCCTTAGAAAGTGACGGGGGGGAGGGGGGAGCAGACATCGACGTAAATGACAGTGGAACAGGTGTCCCGCGAAATATAACAGCTGTATCAAAAGGGTGGTGTATTTTTAAAAAGATTTGAGAAATACTGCTATAGACAACAGGTGTAAAACTGTTCAAATACCCGACACTAGAATATTTAAATAACCTCAACCATTAGTGCACGGTGTCGCTAATAATTTAGTCTTATTTAAAGGGGTCACGAATAAAGTAAGCTGGTATGTAATAATAATAATAATAATTATTATTATTATTATTATTATTATTTAAGTAACAAACATAAAATAATGTGAGCTAAGCACAAATCTTTTCTGGTACCCGCGAGTAGAAAATTGTTTCTGTTCAAACTCATAGAAAAATATTCCTTAATTTTATTCAGTGCTAGAGAAATGGTTTAAAAAAAAAAGATGCCTTCACGGAAGAATGAAATTCCTCTGTTATAATTAGTATTTTTAAAATATCCTAGAAACGGAACAAAGCTATACCAGGGTGGCTACAGAACTTCTATTATAAAATTCCCTGACTTTTCCAGGTTTTCCAGAAATTTTTGTCCAAATTTCCCTGACTTTTTTTTCCCCCCACTTCATATAGATAAATGGCGATTTTTACATTTATTACATCAATCACAAATGCCTATATTTAAAAAAATATAAGCTTAAACATAACAATTTAATAAGTTTTTTAGTTTTAAATGTTTTAGATATTATTTGTGACGCTGTGCAAATATTGTATAAAAACAGGCAAATAGAGAATGTGAAAATAACTTTCCCCCAGTTCACCTCGATGAATGGTGATTATTACATTAATCAAATAGGCTACCTCGGCCTAGGTTATCTTTAAAAAATATGAGGCATAAACATAATAAACAATTTAATAAGTTTTTCAGTTTTAAATGTATTAGATACTATTTGTGACGCTGTGCAAATATTGTATTAGAACAAACAAATACAAAACAGAAAGTCATTAGCTAGAACTTTGTCACCATTGTTTAACAAAACACAAAAAATAAAATAATTTTTAATTAAGTGTGCACTTACAGTAGATAATTTGTAAAAACTAACAGATTTGTGAAATTGCATCTATTTCTTCTTCAAAGATTCTATTTCTTCTTGTAAAATATCGGCTTGTTTTTGTGCCTCTGACAAAATTTTCTGTTTTTTAGCTTGGAGTTCTTTTTGCAATACCGCTGCCCGTTTCCGATCTCCCTCTTGTTTCTCTCCATTCTGCTTGTCCTTCATTTTTTGTTCTAAACTATCCTTATATCTTGAACGGGCATTGCGGACAGAATGTATCAAAGACTTGGTAATGTCTACCTTCTCTATCCCACCAATTGCTTTAACTGAATCATAAATCTGCCTTTGTGCAATGAGAGAAGCTTCATTTAGATTTTCCACAATACATTCTCGATTTATCGAAAAACCTCTTTCCAAACTAGCATTCCCATGAGAAAGAATGAGAATTAATCTGAGAAATGATACCAACTTTTGGTTGTCATCATTACTTGGAATAATACTCATCCATAATGTGTCTAGTCTATCATGTTGTTTTGAAAAAGCATTCATTTTTTCCAAAAAATCTGGTTGGCTACACACACTATTGAACTGGCGATCCACAAGGTCAGCTGCAACACCAGTGATCCAATTATTTGCTAACACTATCTCCAAAGTAGACTTCAGTCGCTCGCTACGTGTTGACTTGAGCACAGCTACTGCAGGGTCCAAGAACGATATGGCTTTGGTTAGTTTGTATTTAAGAGGGGAACGCTCAAGAAGCTTTGCACATAGCTTCTGTAGACATGTCTTACAATCTTGTCTAAAGAGCAGAATTTCCTTTTCTGATACACCTTTAGTTTTTCTAATGGCCTCTCTGGTTGCATATCCAAGATCCACGTACTTTGCATTTAAAAGGTTGGTTTCGTTGAAAATGCCTAACTCAAGCAATGACCTAGCAGAATCCAGCTTATCACTTTTTACAAATCTCTTCATTAGAGATTTCATAAGAGAAATTAAAGCCTCATACAAGAAGGGTGCAAGAGGAGCATCTGATTGAAATTGAATGAGGAATGGTTCTACCATGATTGCAACGGACTGAAAAAAAGCTAGTTTAGGTGCAAGTAGCTTGTCTTTCACAGACGTTGAGATAATATGAAAGCTACGACAATTGGGTGCTTTCTTTGCTGCAATGGATTCATTTACATATGCGACTACATTGGGGAGAATAGTTTCCGCTCGCTCAGCAACTTCTATATTTTGCAACCACCTGACTGCACAGAACTTTTTAGGATAGAGTTCACTGCCACTATAATGTACATAATCTGCTCTACGCGCAGGAACATTTTTTAGTAAATTATACAGAGCCCGAAGAAATTCAACAAGCCCCCAATTGGTTGAATTTATTGCTGCTTTAAAAGCACAATGGAGACTATGGAGGCCACAACTTCCGATATCTAGCATTGTAGGACTATCTGGATCAGTAGTGGATTTTAGCTCTCGAATGAACTTTTGATTGACATTAGGTCCATCCATTGACACCTGTAACAGCATGACATTTTTCAATTCTAGAAGTGCATCTGAAAAAGCCTTTAACAGGTCAGCAGCTGTCGCATGGCCGAGAAAGGTCGATGTGAAGTAGCGTGTTGAGACTTCATTTGTTTTTAAATTCCAAAAGCGTACCATAATGTCCATTTGACCCTTTTGGGCAACCTTGTTTAGAGACTCGTCAAATCCAATCACTATTTCTGGACACTCTAAGCACATCTTTACAAGGTCTTCATGAAAGTATGGGGCCAAACCATACAAGATTGTGTAACCAATTTTAGCCCTTCCTAATTGTATTTTGTTTGCAATTGTACTGTCTGGAAACATTAATTTAAAGAGATTAACACTTTTTTCAGCTGCCCGCATTGAAGTATGTGACATTATAGAATTCAAGCACCAAATAATTTCAGATTTTGTCACATCATCGTTCACAAGAAAGTTTCTCAGTCTTCCGGCTTCCTTCACAGCAACAGCTGTAGACACGATCTCAGTCACACCCTATAAAGCGAAAAAAAAATTATATACTAACCTGCCTATTTATTTTATCTAATTTTGTAACAATATTGTAGAAGAAGCCTGGGTAAATTGGTTTAATTGAAAATAACTTAACTATGGCTGTATCCAAATAGTCCACCTATTTACTATACCCAACATTTTATTTAAGATTAATAATAATTCTAATTTCCCTTTAGCTTGCATAAAACATAATTTGTCCTCCACCAGCAGAAAATACACAAATAAATAAAACTTAAGTAGGCCTACCTCATTTTTTGCTGACTCTGAAGATGGTGGTAGTAGTAATGGCGAGATGACATTAACAGCAACTGACTGGACAGAAGTTGTAATGGTGGAATTGGAAGAATTTCCTTTTAAAAAAGCAGTCATTGAATAACTCTGCGTTTTATTCAAAGTGGCAGCTTGATGTTTTTTGCCTATAGCGTGACTTGTCAGAGCACGTTTACCCATGTTACTTAATGTGAACTTTGTATTGCATAAATTACACATGGCGGAGTAGTTATCATCTTTTGCTGGCCTAACCCACTCAAACTTCGAATCTAATAACCACGATTCATTGAAACATGTTTTTTTATATTTCGACATTGTCCGGATTTTAAATCTATATCTTCAGTACACACACGCGCCTAAAAACTGAAAAAAGGTAAAACTTTTAAATCAAAGGGTTTGATTTGAATGTCTCAGTTAAAAACCACGTGGAAATATTAGCGAAAATGGAAGTTAAGACAGCACAGCATGAACTAAGGAACATTATCACTTTTAAAAACTGAGTCGTTACGATTAGAAATGAAGGAAATGGAACATCACTTCGGCAAACTGTTTTTTCAGTCACGTTAACATTTTAACAAAAATCTAGTAAGAATTAAATTAAATTGTATTAGTTTTTACGTCTTCTTTTGAACTAAAATAATCGTTATCTGTTAGGTAATCCAGGAATAGTAGTTTTAAAATTGTAATTAATATAATGTATTTTTCAATACTTGCGCATGCGTAAGATGTATTAAACGAGTTGCTATTCCAGTACTTGCTCATGCGTATGACAAAGACTCGAATATCTAGTTCTAGATTCTCCTATGTTCGTATGAGTGACGTCATCAAATTATCAAGGTCAAGAACCATCCCTACTTCTCTCTCGCTCACACATCAGTTCTGCCTGCACTCGCTAGTTACACTCACTCTTTCTTTGTTCAGTTCCGACTTCAGTCTGTTATTAGACGGGCTCACTAGATAGCTTGCTACAAAATAGAGCTTTGTAGGAATATTTGCGCCAATACAGTAAACAACTGATGTTAGAACACCATATCTTGGCACTTGCATTTTGTATCTATTGCAGTCTATAAATTCCCTGACCTGTCTGTAATTTTAAGTTAATTCCCTGACTTTTCCCGGTTTTCCCTGACCTAGCAAAATTCCCTGACTATTCCCGGTTTTCCCTGTCTGTAGCCACCCTGTATACCAAAGACAAACTAGATTTATAATTAAAGAGAAAGCGAATCGCCGCGCACTGAAGAATGTTGAAGAATTATAAAACAAACAAAAAAACTTTAAGGCTGCCTTACACCAAGGCAACAAGAGGCAACATGTAGCATGCGACATGTTGACTCAATGTTGTATGTCGGAGAACACAGCTCCTTGCCATTTCTGTAGCATGCTAAAGCATCCTGGATCAAAGTCACGAGTGAAAACCCCTCACTAATACATCAACTCTGCAGTTTTCTAATATTTTAACATACAAACATACACTTTACATCTTTACATCCATTACTATTTCCAGCCTGTGGCCCGAGTCGGTTTTTTATTCAAGCAATATATTTTACACCACCGGCTTGCAAGGTCTGGCTTACGTTCATATTCATTATAATCTATCTTAAAACTAGGACAGACACAGCATCCAGTCCCCAGCCGTTAACTTATTAATGTGAAAGGGTTGACTCATTTCAACAATGATAAATTTTTCGGCCATTCCGGGAATTGAACCCAGGACCCTTAGCTCAGTAGGCAGACACGCTACCGACTGAGCCGAGGACAAACATGCACTTTAAAAGTTTATTTAAAATGTCCATTAATATATTCATATTAATTTAAATGTATATCATTTAGGAATAATAGTATTTTTATACAGTTCTGTGGTCGCATGGTTTAAGGCGCCTCTCTCGTGACAATCGGGATTCAAATGAGCGCAGGTGGACTGGGTACTACTTTTGACCCCAGGCTACCACCAACATTTCAATCCACTAGCATCCGTTCGAATCTGGGTTGAATACAATAAAGTTTGTTTTTGTTTTACCAATCTTCCACCACGCAAATACGGGTGCATTTACTCTAAATTCTACCTTACCTATTTCTAACCCAGTAATGTGAATAAACTAATAGGGGCTAATAGCCCAAAAGGTTAGCAAGACACGGCGCAGCAAAAAAAAAGTTGAGTTGATAAAAATTATAATTAAAAGTTATATGCATAGAAAACAAAATTTTAGCCGAATTAAATGATAATTTGTACTATTCAAATTGTCGTACAATTAGGTTACCGGTATTTTTTTTAAACTACAATTTTTCATAAACTTTTTGCCTTTGCTGCAAATTTCAAACAAATTTTAAAACGTATAATCACCCACATCGGTGGCCGCATGGTCTAAGGCGCTATTATCGCAATAGACCAGACTGCTGATGATGTGGATACCGTGGTTCAATCTCGGTCAAATGTATTGAGGTTTTTTTTTCTTAAATGGTTTCCCACTCTTTCTCTCTTTTTCTTTCCACATAAATGCGGGAACACTTCCTCTAAAGTCAACCTTCCTCATCCTTAACCCATAAGCGCATAGCCCGAATTGGTAGTCCAGACGCGATGCTGAGAAAAAAATAACTAAATGGTTGTTGCACCCAAGTGTCCAATTATCCAAGAAAATAGGGTTTGTACGTGTCCGGAACTCGTATTATCAGGTTTCATAGCTCAGTTACCTCTGAAACGCTTGGCAGGGGAAATGATAAAATCTAAAGGGGAAAAAAAAATCCTAGCATACATTTTTACAAACCTACATGCCAACTTGACCTTTGACCCCTCCTCGCCCCCCCCCCTCCCGCCCCCAAAAGCAATCAGCTAATAGAGAACACGTAAACGAAATAACAAATGATTGTTAACAACAGTGTTATATTATAAACAAATGACTTATAAATTAACTTAATCAAAAAACAGCACACAACATATCAAAAGTCGTGTTGATACAATCAGTTAGCTCAAAGAGACCACGTTATATACAGTAGCTCCATGGCTTCTTTGGTGCTGACCGACAGATCACAGCTGACTTCTGACAGCCAACATTTAGGTATATACCTAAATTTGGACTGTCAGAAGTTGACAGCTGCTAAACACATGTTTTTGCAGATCATATGGTTCGGCATAGGGATACATAATTTGGTCTGGTAACTTTTCAAAGTTTGTCAGTCAGCACCAAAGAAGCCATGGGCCTACTGTACCAATAATAATGTCACCAACAGCTTATTTTGTCCCTCAAACAATAGTTACAGTTACCATACAGGGTCAACGTGGTTCAGACCTACATATTAATAAGTTAGTCTGCAAGTCGTGTGTTGATACAATAAGTTAGTTCAGAAACCCCACAAACCCCACCAAAAATAATCTCACCAACAAACTATTGTCCCTCGAAATGTTGCAGTCACCAAACAACATCAATGTGGTTTACAAATTAATAAGTTAGTCTGAAAGTAATGTCAGTTAGTTCAGAAAGACCATGTTGAATACCAATAATAATGTCACCAAGAGATTAGGCCTACTGCCCCTCGAATAATTGCAGTTGCCAAACAGAGTCAATGTAGTTTACAAATTACTAAATTAGTCTGAAGTCATGTGTTGATACAATCAGTTTAGAAAGACCAAGTTAAATACCAATAATAATGTCAACAAAAGATTACCGGCCCTCGAAAAATTGCAGTTGCCAAACAGAATTAAAATGGTTAACAGATTAATAAGTTAGTTTGCAAGTCGTGTGTTGATACAATCAGTTTAGAAAGACCAAGTTAAATACCAATAATAATGTCAACAAAAGATTACTGTCCCTCGAACAATTGCAGTTGCCAAACAGAATTAAAATGGTTAACAGATTAATAAGTTAGTCTGCAAGTCGTATGTTGATACAATCAGTTTAGAAAGACCACATTAAATACCAATAATAATGTCAACAATAATGTCAACAAAAGATTACTGCCCCTCGAACAATGGCAGTTGCCAAACAGAATTAAAATGGTTAACAGATCAATAAGTTAGTCTGCAAGTCGTATGTTGATACAATCAGTTTATAAAGACCACATTAAATACCAATAATAATGTCAACAAAAGATTACTGCCCCTCGAACAATGGCAGTTGCCAAACAAAATTAAAATGGTTAACAAATTAATAAGTTAGTCTGCAAGTCGTATGTTGATACAATCAGTTTAGAAAGACCACATTAAATACCAATAATAATGTCAACAAAAGATTACTGCCCCTCGAACAATGGCAGTTGCCAAACAGAATTAAAATGGTTAACAGATCAATAAGTTAGTTTGCAAGTCGTGTGTTGATACAATCAGTTTATAAAGACCAAGTTAAATACCAATAATAATGTCAACAAAAGATTACAGCCCCTCGAACAATTGCAGTTGCCAAACAGCGTCAAAGTGGTTTACAGATGTTAATCTCGAGTAAACAAAAGCCAAGCCGGCTTGTTATCTAGATTGTATTGAGCGCTTGCGAGGCTGTTGACACGGTCCATTTCAGTCGCAGAGCAGGGTGTATCGCCGAGCGAATCTCTAGGGTCAATATGATGAGAAAACACATCACCTACCCCCAACACTCCCGCCCGATACCTGCTCTGACGGGAGCAGCGAATGAAGCGTGGAAATTGCCTGCTTCGCACGCTCAGGTAGTTCTCGTTGATGGAATGGTTGATTCACTGGCCATTCGGGTGATTCCGTAACAACATTTCATGAAGGGTGTAGCTACAGTTAAATTTTCATAGGAAGGGTCCTATCTGACATATTTATAAAATACTAGATATAATTTTTTATTATTATTTAGCACCGCGTCTTACTGCCCGTTCGGGTTATACGCTTTAAGTACTAATTACGCTAATGGATTAGGAGTTGGGAAGGTTTAATTAGAGGAAGTGAACTCCGCATTTGCGTGGAGGGAGAGTGGAAAACCATTTAGGAAAAACCGCCCCAGTTCATCCGACCGAGATTCGAACCTCGATCTCGCCGTCCTCAGTAGTCGAGCTCAACACGACTGGCGGGTTAGATATACTTAAACGTATTCATACATCACGTGGTGTGATCTTCAGCTGTCACTTGTTATAGTTATTATCAAAAGCTATCAAATGATACCAATAAAACAGTAAAAAGTTATCAGTTTCGTCCGCAAAAGCGTTTGTATTTCCTAAAAGGTTCTTCCTATACACACACATTTGTTTGCGGTAAAAGATGATAGAAATTATTATTTTACTTGTATTGATGCTATCAAAAGTTACATACGCAGAACAAAAGTCTTGATGTATACATGTATTAAAATGGCAATGTCGTGTCATCTAGTGTTGCTAGCTTGGGTAAAGTTCTTTAAAACGTAGGCTTACATGTGATATTTCGCTCCCCTCCATAGCCGTCCCCATTTGACTAATCATGCATAAGTTTTGTTCTACTACCTCTAATAGGTATGTATGTTCGTTGGTACCTGACCAGTGACAATTTCACAGGCACAGTTTTAACTAACTCTGCTTACGTTGGAAAACGCTCCACGCAAAGACACTGGTAAATATTATTATTATTATTATTAGCACCGCGTCTTACTACCCGTTCGGGATATACGCACTTACGCTAATGTGTAATGATAGGGTGATTGTGAGATGAAATGGAGGACCTACAGTTTAACGTGGAATCCGAACCACGGTGGAGGCCCGGCATTCCCCACATTCACAAGATGTCTTGTCAGAGGTGAAGAAAGGGTTTGGTAATCAGATAAATCTGTGCCGGGAACGAGGATTGAACCCCGGACGCCAGCATAGAAGTCTGACACCTTACCCCTAGACCGCCAGGTCACCCCACTGGTAAATAGTTTTAGTGACTTATATATGTCAGGTCCCTCTCACAATAGACCTGACTGCCGATGTAAGTAAGATCGGGGTTCGATTCTTGGTTAAGTGTACTTAGGGTGGTTTTTCCAAAATTTTTTTGCACACTCCCTAAAAATAGAATAGGTGCACTTATTCTAAATTCAACCTATCTTAACTCTAATTCAGTAGCGTAATTAGTGCGTATGCTTCCCTCTTTACACGGTGCTTAAAAAACCTTAACACCCCTCTATTCAGCCCCATTCACAACTAGGCTACTAAGTTCTAATATTTGATCATGTAACAGCCCCTTGTAATAATTAAAAAAACAAGCGCAGAAAACTAACTATAGACAGTGTTTTTCATGAAGAACCACCTGTAAGGCTTTTTTTCCCCTCCTGGAATCCTAATAGGACATCCACGTCAGGAAAGGTGGTATCTGACAGCTAAGAAAAGTTACCATAGTAATATATCTGCATGACCCTAATTAGTGTTGATTTGTTATTTTTGACAGCCAAAATATCCACACAAACAAACGATATGTTTTTAATTATTAACCGTTTGAATACTTTTTTTGTGGAAGTGGCGTTTGTGGTTCACTTAAAAAATGATTTTCAAACGAGAGCTAAAATGCGGCGTGCTCTTTAAAAATTATGATGGCGAACCAGCCGAAATAAGGGCGGTTGATGACGTCATACCAACCGTCTTGTGATCGTGTTCTCGCGCTGTTAACAAAATAAGAAAGTTTTATTTTGAAACTAATATTTTGAACGGCTCTTTTTCTCTATCTAATTTATAAAATCATTTAATTATTTTGGTGGCCAGTTATAACAAGATACAAGAGTTTCTGTAATACTTTAAATCTATCATTTCATGTAGGCCTACTGTAATATTTGTTGTTGTCACAACCATAAAGCCAAAATCATAATACTTACTTTATGGTATTAGGAACTCAAAAAGTCCATTGACGTACTTGAGCTAGTTGTATCCAGTCCCGCTCATTTCACCTTAACTTTTTCAGGTCCATTTTGATGTTATCCTCCCATCTGCTTCTAGGTCTTCCCAACTATCTCTTCCCAATGGGTTTACCAGTCAGTATCCTGAACACGGTTCTACAGTAGCCCCATGGCTTCTTTGGTGATGATTGACAGTTCACAGCTGACAATTGACAGCTTTAAAAAGTTACCAGACCAAACTACGTATCCCTACACTGAACCAGATGATCTTTAAAAACACGTGTTTAGCAGCTGTCACTTTTGACAGTCAAAATTTAGGTATATACCTAAATTTTGATTGTCAAAAGTCAGCTGTGAGCTGTCATTCAGCACCAAAGATGCCATGGGGCTACTGTAGATCCTCTCATTCACGCTGCATGTCCTGCCCACTTTAATCTACGAGACTTGATTATATAATGGTTTGTAATAATATATTTGGTTCTTTCAATAAGTTACGAAAACGCCAATTATACAGCAATCCTTAGGGAAGTATTATTAGACTGGAATTATTACACTTTTTGTTGATAAAATAGTATTAGTAAGCAAATAACAATTATTTCCTAATAGTTTGACATTAGTCGCTCTCAGTCAATGTTTGCCATAAAGAACCTTCTGCTAGCTTTCAGATACCACCTCTACTACGGTGGATACTCTATAGGCCTATACTATGATTATGGTAGGAAAAAACCCTCCCAGAAGGTTCTTTGTTAGACAATCGGTCTATAGAGGCCTCACTGAAATAACAACCTTGTCAGTTATTCAGGCATGAAGAATGGCAGGGTTGGCTCAGCATCTAGTTCAAATGGCGTGCTCAGCTATACCCTGGTGATAATGATTCAGTTCTTATATTAGCCAGGTCATTATGATTCAGTTCTAATATTAGCCAGGTCATCATCATTCAGTTCCTATCTCAGCCGAGTCGTAATTAATCAGTTCAAATCTCAGCCGGGTCATCATGATTCAGTTTTAATATCAGCCAGGTTAGTGAAGGGTGGGGGTTAGTTCAATTGTGGTTTTACCCGCATCGGTGGTGGCATTGTCTGAAGCTAGGCTATGACGTATCACATCGTCTGGAAAAGATACCTGATTTGGGATTTTTCCTCATTTTCGTAGACGTTGATGTAGAAATTAGCTGATTCGATGCGATACGGACAGGTGTGCGCCAGCTCAGTTGAGTAGACTTCAGGTGACGAGAAGAGTTTTTTTTTAAGTCTGAGTCCCGGTTGAGTGTATTAAGTTTTTTTCCCCTAAATGATGACCCCCTCTCTCTCCACGCAAATGTGGGTAGATTAATTCTAAATTATACCTTCCTAGTCCCTTACCCGTTAGTGTAAATATGAGGATAGCCCAAACAGGCAATAAGACGCGTGACTCCCTCCTGAGATGTTACAAAGCTTGTTTAGAAGGTGTTGCCAGGTTCCACTTTATGGGCGCGGACTCATCTGGGTGCCAGGAGAAGTATTTACACAGCTGGTGACTCACACAGATAACACTCCACGTGGGATGCTCAAATTGATTATCTTTACAGAGCGAACGTAACAATTACATTGTTTAATTAATTTGTTGGTGAGTATTGTAGAAGAAAGTTGAAGGAACAGAAGAGAAATAAGTGAGAGAGGAAGGCAAGCAGAGGCATTTTTCAGATGTGTGAGAAGCCTGATGTGGAGCAGGGATATACCAGACAAGTGCAAGAGCGTGATTGATATACAATGCCTATATTGGCCCACGCCGCAGGTACATGGGTAATGAAGGAGCCAGATAAAAGCAGAATGGAGTGAGAAGCAGGATCGGTTTGACTAAATTTGACAGGATGAGAAATGAAAGAGTAAGAAGAATAGAAAGGAAGAGCCAGTTCAGGACAGGGCAGAGAAGGCCCGACTTAGGCGGTATGATCACGTGAGAAGAATAGAAGGAAAGGATGCCAAGGAGGATGTTGGATATGGAAGTGAGGGGGTAGGAGACCAAGGGACGGACGGCTGGAGGGAATAAGGAGGAGTGTGGAGGAGAGTGGAGAAGATTTGGCCAAGGTGGAGGGAGAGAGGTGTTGGGAGGAAAGGAGGCGGTGGAGAGCCTTATGTTCCAAACAGATCCAGCCAGTAGCTGGAAGCTGTTCATGATGATTAATTAGTTTGTTTGAAGCCCTTTGTATAATATAACCTCTAAATTAAAAGATAAGGATGAGTAAGTTTGTTTGAATAGTACCCACATTACCGTGCGAGATGGACGGGAAAACTAACGCTATAAATCGCGATTATAAAACCCTTCCTGCAGTGTACTCGACCGGGAATGAATCTGGACCAATATATTTCAAGTCCATTATCTAATGTTATCTTCCTAACTGCGTCTAGGTCTTCCCCTAAAGGTGCGTATTCACTTGAGCATTCTTTCATGCGCGTTCGGTTCGTTCGGAGTAAAATGCTCAAGTGAATACCTGTCCGAGAACACGCGCTGAACGGAATCGAACGAGCCTGAGGCTATCAAACAGCTGTCGGTTTTTTGGGAATGCTTAAAGGAAGTCAGTTGTTCGCCTGTGCTCAATGGATACGTGTTTTCGCATCTGTTCTGACCGTTTGGAGTGTTTGCTGCAAATGAGTCCCCAGTTGCTAAAAAAACGTAACGTTAGTGCCAAACGATCCTTCACTGGTATTGCTTTACGGAACTTTGTGTCTTTCTTCGCAATTCTATGGCCGACAAGGTTAACCAAAATCTCAAAGTCTTTAGATTACATTCAGGTGAAATTTCGGATATGTCCTTTGTCCAATCCCCTTAAAA
Source organism: Timema californicum (assembly GCA_902141385.1). Lineage (NCBI taxonomy): Eukaryota > Metazoa > Arthropoda > Insecta > Phasmatodea > Timematidae > Timema > Timema californicum. The sequence continues at coordinate 138,498 of CABFOW010000853.1, read as the reverse complement.
GTTCTGTATTTTGCGAGCTACAAAACAACCGTCATATCTACATTTCCCTGTCACTCTTTTTATTCTTTTTAGTCAACGCACACAGCACAAAGTAAGAACTTGTTGCCACTATCAAATCCATTTTGATACTGACCTCCCTCAAGTGCTTGTCCTATTCGTGGTAAAATTGGCGTGCACAAGTCTAGAACCAGCAAATGGTCCGAATGCTCGGAGTATTCGGACGTATCATTTGTTCGAGCTCATTCGGGGTGTTCGGCTTGTTCTGTTCGTTAGAAGTAAAATGATCAAGTGAATACGCACCTTTAGGTTTCCCAGTCAATATCTTGAACGCTGTTCTAGATTCATCCATTCTCCCTGCATGTCCTTACACCGTAACCTGAGCGATTTGATTACCCTAACAATGTCTGGCGATGAGCGCAATGCATATCATTATGAAATCTCCTACACTCTCCATAATCTTCATCCTATCTTGGACCAAATATATTTCCATAGGCCTACGTTGTTTTTGATAGCCCTAAGTTCCAGTATTGTGGGGTAAAATAATTTTATTTTAAACTTATTTGGAGTTAATGTTTGTATTCTCAAATACAATGTGAGTCATCGATTACAAGTTATTTGTATTCTCAAATACAATGTGAGGCGTTGGTTACAAGTCGTATAGTCACATCTTGTCAGACAAAATAAAATCAGAAAGACCATATAACGAGTTGACAAAGAGATAAGAACGACGAAATACCTGAAGAGGACGCCGAACTTCGAACCCAAGCACGGATTTTATTTACGAGCTTTTACGGGCAGTGACCTTGAACGAACGACACGCAAGTTGTCACTAATTAACTTGGCAGACCTCGCTCCTGACAGGATATGTTACCGTATAAGTTACAATGAGGAAGAAGGAAGAAAACAGTGGAGTACCCGGAGGGAAGAGGCGGGGGAAGGGACACAAATGGGGCAATCACCTCACCTCATCCCCAAGATAAAGTTAGTTTTCAAAAATTTGTCAGCAAAGTACCATAGAAAATTACTTCTAGGGACATCCTATTTTCAAACATTTTCTGGGAGGTGACCATTCCAAATTTTTAAAAGCATCCAAATTTCAAAAATTTGCCAGATTAGGATCATACCAAATTGCTTCTAGGGGCATGAAATAATCAAAAAATGTCAGGGGGAAGATTAATTTTAGCTTCTAGAGAAACCTAATTTTCAAAATATTTCTGACACCTTAGCTCAGTCGGTAACAAACGTATGCTTATTAAGTTTGAGGTCCCGGGTTCGATTCTTAGATGAGCCGATAAATGTATCGTTTGTTAAATTGGAGGGAGGGGGGTCCCTTTTCAGAATGATGAATTGGTGGGCGAGGGACTAAATGTCGTGTCTGTTCTAGAGTTAAGTTCGTATGTAGGTCATGTGCTAATATTATAAATTAGTTTATAAAGGGAACGTTAAATACCCTAAAACAAAAAATAAATGCTAACTAATCATATTTTTAGTATAAGCTTACAAAAATTATAGTTATCCAGAAGATGTTTCTTGAAACAAAAGATTTGATTAGTAATTATTTTGAACTTTCTAAACACAGGGTTGTATAGTATGATTTTGGTAGGAAGAACAGTAGTAGTTACTAAAGTTACTAAAACAATTTTAATATATTCATACGTCGAACCATGTGATCTGCAGATGTCACGTTTGATATATATTATCAATACTTACAAAATTAGCCAAATAATAAATTAACATGTCATTAATGTTGGCGGCAAAGAAGATATGTTAGAATTTCCTCTATTGTTCTTCCAACAAAAATCAGGGTATTAACAAACTAACTTTTGTAAAGAGTCGGCGGCCATAACCATTGGTGTACGTCCAACACCTTGGCTCAGTCTGCCTATTGGCATAAGAAGGGTCCCGGGTTTGACCGTCAATACACCGGACCGTCGCCGGGAAACCAGACAAGAAGAATTTAGTCCACGTGTCCACTGATGCGAATTTAAGGGTCGGGAAAGCATATAGATCTGAACTGCTTATTACGCTGGGTTTGGATTAACCCCCCCCCCCCCCC
>CABFOW010000853.1:122841-136425 GCA_902141385.1 Timema californicum | reverse complement strand
CCTGATTTTACTTCGAGAGATAGGATTTTGATCCGCACTAGCCTTTACTCCTTTTTTTTTTCTGTGGTATAATACAAGCACGTAGTTCTATAAAATTCACTTTTTTTGAATTGTTAAATCAGATGATATAATTGCAGACCTATTTGCCCCGAGCCAGAAATCGCATCCTAGAGTTCTAAAAGAAAAAAAAAAGACCCCCTTTTAATTCCCATTGCCAATTTGCGGCTCCTAATAATATTCTAATGCCGTCTGGCGGAATGAAAGTTTGCAGCAAACTGCCCAAGAAAGCTCATTAAAACTTCCCCGAGCGGTTTTATGGGCTCCTCCAGGCACTTTTTAAGACACCGACAAAAAGGACCTCCTCACCCTGCGAATAAAAAAAATACGTTCAAATTCTCTCAAGTTTTCTTTTCAGCGGGATTCTTTTTACGAGTGTGCCAAGAGGAACCGAGTTGTTTAATGAGCTAGCCTTAGTATCGGATGGTAGTCGGACCATGATAAGAACAGGGTTGCCATTTTTTTAAGAGCACCCAAAACTTTTTAGATGAAATGTGATTTTTTTCTGGGCAAAAATATTGTATTAAATAGTAATAATAATTTTTTTAGCTTTACTACACATAATAATTCAATTTTACACATAAAAGTCTACAAGACTATAAAAAATTATGGATACTCCTGTTTATGTTTATTCTAAATTTTACCGTTCAATTTCGAACAGAATTTTTTTAGCAGTATTACTCAGGTTTAGCAGGATTAATCCATATGGTTGTGCAAAATATATTCCACCAGAAGGATTTTTACAGATACAAAAGTGAGGGAGTACATGAGGTAGTAGAGAAAGCAAGACTGAGAGGGTGTGGGAATATGAGGATGGAGAAGGGGAGAATACTAAAGAAAATGTTGGAAATGAAGTATGTAGGACAAGGACCACAAGGAAGGCCAAGAAAGAGATGGAGGGAGCATCTTACAGAAAGTTTGCAAGTGAGTAGAGAAGAATGGAAGAAATTAAAGGAGGAAGAATGGTGGAACGATAGAGGAAGATGAAGCCATTTTACTAAACTGACCCGGCCACACGCTGGAACCAGATGATGATGATGGTGATGATGATGCGAAAAATGTTCAGGTCTTTCCGAAAAATTTTAACACATTTTTAATTTCCATGACTTTTCAAGAAGCTTTCCGGATGGGTGAGAATCCTTTAGGAAATATAGTTAATATTATAATATAAATTAAGGTAGAAACATAAACGTTGTCAAAAGGTTCAAATGTATTTAATAGCTATCAAAAATTGTTGACAGTTGCAGAACCATTTACTTGACGTTGGAATACATGAAAATAGTTCAAGTAATAATATAAACGTTCAAAATAGGCCTCTAGTAGTTATTTCCTATGGTGAACAGACTATACTAGAATAATTTATAACTTGCCGCAAGTGAATAGACACAACAATCAGACGTTATCGGAAACAATAAAACTCCTACAAGATGGCTACTGCTATCCCCCTTTTTACTCGGCGTGGTTGTTATTTTATAGCTTAAAAATAACTTTTTTATTTTAGCACCACATCTTACTATCTGTTCAAGTTGTACGCATGCATATATATAATAATTACGCTAATGAGTAAGGTATGAGGAAGGTTGCATTCAAAAAGTGTACCCACATTTACGTGGAGGCAGAGTGGAAAACCATTTTAGGAAAAATCACTCTCAGTACACCCGACCGGGATACGAGCCGCGATCTCCCTGTCATCGGCAGTCTAGTCTATTGCGAGAGTAGCGCATTATAGCGCGCGGCCACCGAAACGGGAGAGAGTATTTAATGTTCTGAAATGCAGCCCCTTCTGTGTTTTCAGCCTGTGATATATATATATATATATTCATAAATGTTTTAGAGTGAAAGTAAAACTTGTGCCATAATTTCTTTTCCCAACAAGTTCTACGATTTTCGCCCATTCAGGTACAGGATGGAATGTTCTAATAAATACCGGTCGGTTCGGGCAGTGCCAGCCGCTCCGGGAGAAAGCTAAGAGACAACTCCCCCCCCCCCTCCTCAATCCCATGCTTTACGTGACACCCGACAACTTGGTATGCGACACCTTTCACGTCCCTCCATGTGATTTAGATAAATAAGCTCATATTAGTAACTCTTAAGTTGGCTTAAGAAATTAATTGAAAGACTTTACGACGCAATAAAATCGGGTGGTTTGGATGTACTATCTTCTGCTTCGACTCTTTTTCAGCCCATAATGCTCAAATATTCGACCACGTAGGTATAATAAAATAGTCGGTAACTTATCTGGGATTACTGAGGGCTTGTGATATCTTTTTTTAAATTTGAAACTCAAGTTCAAGGAACAAGATTTCCCCCTCCAATATCACAACACATTAATTCTTTGTTCAAGTAGGGCCTATATATGTATTGGTTGTCATATACTTTTAGCATCGCTGTATGGTTGGGGTTGGTGGGTGGGGTTGCGGAGGGGGGCTTTCTACAAACATATTAATTAGCCTAGGGTGGCCTTAACCCTTAATCAGGCCTTGCATACGTTTAATGAAGTAATATGTTTATTTATAAGGTAATCTGAGTGCATAAATGTGTTAATAAATAAGGCAGAGTTTCCCATGGATATATATATATTTTTTTAAACCAAAATAAAATTTTTAATTAGGTAGCATTTTTAGAATTTTGTTCTCAAAGATAAGACATTCGTAATTAAGACAAACGATTTGACTGAGCGAAGTTTGAAGATTTCAGTCTTATAAGAATTGTAACATTTAAAGGGAATGAGTTCTTAAACGTTTACATGGACTGGTATTTCGAGACTTTAGGTAGTTATGTATCATTGCATTTTTTTACTAGTTTCCTTCGCGATTTTCGTGAACAAATCTATTATTTCACGAAAATATTTTCAAATTACCGTGAGCTTAAACGAACAAGCGCGGTAGGACTACACTAGAAAGTAATTTCTTCTATTAAAGTATAGTTAATTGAAGGATCTGAAAATTATCAACTCGGAATTGTATCGAATTCCTGATTTTTATTACATGTTGATTGTTATAAAAAAAAAAAGTCAAGCTACGATTGCGGAGTTTGTTTCAAACAAATAATTCAGCCTTTATGAATACTGAAAATTAACAACTCGAATTATATTAATTTCTGATTTGTATTGCGTGTTGGTTAAGCAACCGCAGCACTGTAGAAAAGTAACCAACATATAAATTAATAAAAGATCGGGGATTGTTACAGTTCCAATTTAATACTTTAGAGTAGCCTCTAGTTTATTGTAAAAGAAAATCACTAAACTGTTAAATTAGTACATTTTTAAGAGAGTTTTTCCCGAATTGTCGTAGTTCTTAGATCCCGGACAAATTCTAAGAATCTGTGAAAAGAAAATTAATTGTAAAAAAAATTATGAATAATTTCACCTTTTTATTTATTTTCCCACAAATCCATACAATTATTAATTGTATTTTTTCACAGTTCATCTTTTAAGGTGGGATGTAAGGTAACGTGGGTCAAGGAAAATATGTTTACAGTTTAAGTAACAAAAAACATGTTGGCTAAAATCTGTTTTTTAAATCGCTTCGATGGATACGTCTAGTTTAATTTTCAACTTCGCTTCGATGCCCGCCGGGTCTAAGGCGTCATTCTTGCGATAGAATGCCGGCGACAGAAAGAGCAGGGTTCGAATACCGGTCGGGAGTACTGACTAAATTAAATTTTTACCACACTACCTTCACACAAATGAGGGCACACTTCCTCTAAGTTCTACCTTCCTCATCCCTAACACATTATAGTAGCTTGTACATATGCATACAGCCCAAACAGGTAGTAAGACTCGGTGCTAAAAAATTTTTATCAATAGTTGTTTTATATTTGCTATCGGAATCACGGAATATTAACATGACTTTTTAAAATATCGTAAAAAATTAAACTAGACCTACGTCTATCATCAGCATCAGCATCAGCATCATCATGGGGTCATCAATTTTGAGATTGGTTTCTTGCACAGCTCTCTACATTTGTTTATCCCAGGATATTTTTTTTAACCATCTTCGTACCTTCTTCTGCCAACATCGTTCACTATCTGATTCATGTACTGTACTTCGATCTTGAACTCCGTCTTGAATTTCTCCCTTCCACATTGAAGCATAACACATATTTTATGTTAACTTTAGCAATAATTATGAGTTTTAGTGAAGGACGTACTGGAGCGTCTCTTGGCCTCCCTTTCTAAACTAAGGGTACAATATAAGCCTATATTGTGGGTTTTTTTTTAGTATTTATGGTCTTTAAAAACTAGCAATAAGGAACAGGAACAATACTTGTAAAAGATCCCCTCGAAACCGAGTTTGAATTTTTTAAGTGACATTGAAAGCGAAGCCCTCGCGGGAGCCATTCAAGAAAACCACTCGAGATCACACGCCATCACAGTTTGGACGTGTGTTAGCAGCGGTCGTACCATCCATCATACATATCGGACACACACACTTACTCAGTCCCTCCAACTCGACTTGAATTATTAATTATCATTCTTCTATAATCATTAAAAGTGTGGAATAAATCAATCTTAACATTCGATTTGTGATCTTTAATTTACGTTATCACCCGCTTCGGTGGCCACGTGGTCTAACGCGCTACTCTCGTGTTGGACTAGACTGCCGAAGACGGGGAGATCGGGGTTCAATCCCGGTCGGGTGCACTGAGGTTTTACACTCTCCCTCCGCGCAGATTTGGGTGCATTTCTTCTAATTAAGCCTTCATAATCCTTACCCCATTAATGTAATTAGTACATAAGCGTACAACCCGAATGAGTAGTAAGACGCGGTACTAAAAAAAATGTTATTTTCCAAAGTTTCCTTTCTTCATCTGCTTTTCTCATCACTTCTGTATTTGATACCATCTCCAATCATGGTATTGTCAACATTATTCTGTGGCACTATATTTCAGATGCTATGTACGTCCAGGGCCTGATTAGGCTGCAGCCTAGGGCACGAGATTTGTGGGGAGGCTGAGGAGGGGGAGGGGGAGCACATTTTGGGCCACAAAATTTTTTTTATTGGGGCGCGAGAAATGTTGAATGAAGAAAAGTTGTAGTTAATATTAGAATATAAGATAAAATTGGTTTCCCAACGTAGAAACGAAACCTTAAATAATGATATTAAAAGGCATTAGGATTCTTATATTAATGTAAAGCTACTTGAATTTTTAATGTAAAGGCTAAGACAAATTAGTCATTTACAATATTTTCATTTGATAATTTGAAATTAAAACGATTCAGTGTTGATTTCAAGTGTCATATAGTTATCTCATTTGTCTGCCAATATAAATACAACAACCTGCTAAACGGTGGATTTGGGTAATACATTTATTAATTTATTACATGATATAATTTACCTTTAATTATTATTAGTTTATTTCAAGTATGCATAGTTATTAATTAATAATATACTCAACATTACATTAAAACATGTAATAACACTTTATATGTAGGGCCTATGTATGTATTGGTTTTCATCTACTTTTAGCATCACTGTATGGTTGGGTTTGGTGGGTGGGATTGCGGAGGGGGGTTTCTACAAACATATTAATTAGCCTAGGGCGGCCTTAACCCTTAATCAGGCCTTGCCTACGTCTAATGAAGTAATATTTTTTTAAATTTGACCAAAATTGTATTCAAAGTCCGAAACTCCTGTTCGCGCGTTGGTCTGTCGCGCCCAGTAAATGAAAGAAGAGAAGTGTTCTCCCTTCGTAGCAGGATGTAGATGATTAACACAACACAAACACACTCCTACTTCGTGGGTGGTAAATGATTTTACCTGCTCTAACTGCCTAGAGCAGAGGACTACAGGAGAAGGTAGAAACCATGTTCAACTGGAATAGACTGGAGACTGCACGGGAGGGAGGTTGTCAGTCTAATCGACCCCACGGGGTTCTTGGGGGAATGGAAGATAACTTCCAAAGACAATATCAGGTATTTTACTTGATCAATTGAAGAGGAAAAGGGTGAATGTCACATTAGACACATTTTAAAGGACAATCTCAAACCCTTTAAGGACCCCAGTAAATACTTTTTTTTTAATTAATCTAAATATGACAGACTTCTCTTAGCCTAAATCCAAAGTGCATTAGAAAGGTCTCGTGATTGTCAAACATATGGAAGCAATAACTCAATTTGAGCTAAAAATTGAACTCTCCTCCTTTTCCCTTCAATGTTTTTAAGCCTATCTAACCAAGTCGTGGACAACTGGATACCCTATTTAAATTTAACATTCAAAACTGCAGGAGGCAGTTGGCCACCTTCAAGCCAGGTAAGTCATGTTGGAGTCCGACAATTAGAACCTAATACCGCAAAAGCAAGAAAAAAAATGTATTGGCATTTATAATACTTGCAAAATTAGTGTTAGTACATTAACTATCCACCAGTGAATAGCTAGCCAACTTAACCTACCCTAAAAGTTCGTACTTCCCTTCTTTCTCTTTGTAATGACAAAAAGTAAAGTTATTTGCCCCCCCCCCCCTTCCCCAATAGAATTGTATCATCAGTGGGTCAATTAAACAGTTATCCATGGTTGATTATGTGCCCGAATTGAAGGTAGTAATGTGCCTAAATTGAAGGTAGCCAATGATCCACCACTTGCAACATATGTAACTGACTTGAAGGTAGCCAAATGTTCGTTCCACATCTAACATTAAAGAATTTGCTGAAAATAAATTTAGGCAATTGCTTCAGTATTCGCGTGGAGACATGACTGATAACCACATTGCGGAAAGAGACTCCATAGTCCCGTTGATCGAGCCTGGCCCATCTTGTCTCGCTCTGGTAGGATGCTGGTCCAAACTGAAACCATTATTCTCATCCTATATTTTAAGATTATTCAGTTTATGGTAATGATTCAGTGATAGCCACTGGGACAAATTCGTACTGAATAGTATAACTGGTTCAAGTAGGTAGGTATATCAATACGGGCAGCCCAGCGTATTTTCCCACGGTCGGGTCTGACGAGATGCGATTGGTTGTTAACGTACCCCACAACAACCCACGACTTGTCTTATGACGAGGTACAATGCTACATTAAGTCTCATATGACAAAATTATTACAATCACAAGGTTTTTTAAAAGTAATACAAATGAGGAAAGAGAGAGTTTTGGAAAGTAAGGTCTGTTTATTTCTATTGTAATATATTAATAACGAGTCTTCCCCAAAACAGAAACAACAAACGATGGAGAAGAAAACAAACAACGCTTTAAAAAAAATTGAAAGTCCTCATACATTTGTTTTAATGAGAGACTTGGCCACAAATTAATTAAGAATGTCGTCTTCTTTCCTTCATTACCTGTTCCACGAATATAATGTCTCGTGAGAGTTCTACGAACAAAATGTTCAAGTTGTATCGTCCGCTCGTCGTTTCCTGAATAATTTTCCGTTGCCATTATCCTAAAAACTTAAAACTCAGCCAAGCGGGTTAGCGTGCGTGACTTTTTCGAGTCAGGAAGCACAGAGTTCGACTCCCAGGTAGACTGCACCGGATTTCTCCTTTGTTCTTAAGATTACCAATGTAATCATTCTTAGTCTTGACTCAGATTTTTATTTTTTTCATTATTCGCTCTTTACACGCACGATTGGACTAAAAAATGTTATTTATTTAAATTACAAAATATTCAGTCAAAATAAAACACAAAAACATTAAGGCTACGTTTTTTTTTTCGGACTTTTCACATATTTAGGCCTACACTAGTGGGGTAAGGGTTAGAAGGTAAGGAAGTATCAACGAATTTGTGGGGAGAATATGTAAAACCATTTAGAAAAAAGAATCTCACTACCCTTGACCGGGATTCGAAAGCTATCCTCCCCATTACCGGCAAACCAAACAAGAGGAGTCTGGTGCCTTTGTCCACCATTGCGAGTAAATAATAACAATATCAACGTTATTTCTACGTGCATATAAATATTAATTTAGTCTCCAATACACATTGAAACAAGTTATAAAAATTACAATACAAAATCTACCTATGACGGCTAATGTGAATACCTTTCTAGGCCTATATAAACCACCAGTATCCGATTTAGTTGCAAACAACAGAACCTACACGATTTAACATAAAGTAGTATATTGCCGGATAGCCCACTAAGTTAATGTCACTTTTATCTATACTTATATGACGATGACAGGAAGGCCAAGGTTCAAATCCCGACCGAGTATACCGAAGGTGATTTCCCACTCTCGCTCCTCACTTTAATGCGGGTACATTTCCTCTTACCTTACTTATTCCCACCACATTTGCTTACTTGATAAGTTATATATCTTAAATCAACAACCTGAAGGTTGGTTTGATGTGATTTCTATCCATCCGGAGCTAGGCATGCACCCAGCCCTTTAGCCGGTTAGTGCCGCCCGCACCATCTGATAGAAATACCGTGTACTAGGTGAGTTCAGGAAGAGTGGTGCTTCACCGATGCCTTCCACACTGAAGTTCTATGAGCGAATGCGAAAGGTCATCCCAATTTCACCGGAAAAGGTATTTTAACATACCTTCCAGGGTTCTTTAACACGCCACAATCGACATGAGACCGACGGCTTTATTTCCCTTCCAAAGGGAGGTATGCTACGGATTTTTATCGCGCAAGAATAATCCGTCGTGGCTGGTTTCATGGGTTACATAGGTTCATGAGGCGAGCAGTTTACCCCAAGACCACCGAAGTCAATATAATAAATATGTATATATACATATGTATATGTTTTTACTTTTACATCCATTACTTTATCCAGTTTGTGGCCTGGGTCAGTTTATTTTTTATTCAAGCCATATATTTCTCCACTACCGGCTGGCTAGGCCTGTCGTAGCTTCATATACCTTATAACCCATCTTAATATTAGGACAGACAGGCACAACATCCAGTCCCCGGACGTCAGTTTATCAATGTGGAAGGGTAAACCCATATTTTCATCAATGATAAATTTTCGTCCATGCCGGAAATCGAACCCGGGACTCTTAGCTCAGTAAGCATACAGAGAGAAAGTGGAAAAGCATTTAAGAAAAGAAAAATCTTAGTGCACCCGACTGGGATTCAAACCCCAATCTAATACAGGAATGACGTGCTATACCATGTGACCACCGGTCTCAAACTAATGTATACATTTTTGCGTCCGGCGTTGTACAAAGCACGTGTGTGACATGTTAGCTTGCGATCCTGTCGGTATCTAGGCGTGGCTTGTAGGAAACATCAGGACAGTAAAACACCTTGCTGTCAAAATGTACTTGTGAGGATCATTGACCTAAAGGGCGGCACCTACTTGAAGGAGGAAATTCTCACGCTACTGTATTTCTTATGAAAATAACACCTAATGAAGCCTACAAGCCTAATAAGAAATCTTCAGATGACTTTTAAAAATGTGTATGCTTACCCCTCAACAACAAATGAATGCATTTGTTTAGAACTGGCTAAGTAAGATCTCAGCCCTATAGATCCTTTTCTATAGGCCTACCTTATATCTCAAAATGGATACAAGGGGGGGTTATTAAAACCAAAGAGAAAGGATAGAAGGTAGAACTTTGTTAAAAATGAACTTACCATGTATGTTTTAGTTCATTAACCTATCGCTTAAAATTTAAGATTATTAATGGAAGCCTGTTGGTGCTGCTACCTTCGACACCATTTTGGTATCAACCATGTAAGAAATAACAAATCAGTAAATAAATATGAGATTGCAGAACATCTGAAATGCGATAAATTTCAAGATTTGAAAAGCGGGCATTTTATAACAACTATAGGCCTATCTATTTCCCTTAGATGCTTTCTTTTTTCTGTCTAAATGCAAGGGTGAACCCAGAGACTTTTGTCGTGGGGGATTGGTTTTTTTATAAAGCTCCTTAAAGTATGCATTTAAGCTTGATAATTTCAATTAATCAAGATCTTAATTTATCAAAATTTTAATCTATAATAATTTTAATGATAGTCCTAATAATAAAATTGCTAGTTTATAAAAATAGTTTTAATTAATAATTATAATAATAAAAAAATACTTGAAAGGAAAAACTCTATTATTATTATTAACAAATTTATAATTTTAATATAAAAAACTTCACGGAAAAGTCACCGTCACAATAAAAGTAATACATAATTATATGGGCCTATTATTTGTATGTGTTAGTAGGTATCAAAATAAAAAAAATCGCATTTTAATACAAGTAATTGGTTATTTTATTAAATTTAGTAATCTAATTACTGGAAAGTTTTAGTTTAAACCCATTTGCTTTTGTGTACATTATAGCTAAGTTGAAAGATTTGTTGATAAGGTGATTTAGGAGAGAGGGCAAGGGAGATGTTAGTAATACTTTACCACATTAAGGTATTGGTTTCAATATTTTTTATTCCCTATGCATCGCCTCCCATTACTCCTGGATCCGCCACTGCCTATATAGTCTATGGTTTTAACAAAGAAATGCAGCATAGCGGGGTATTGTGTTTATGCCCTATTTTACCTAACACCAAATGTCTAGAGAAGTAGCAATTTTGTATTCACTGCTCCAGTAAATTTACTCGAGTGAATTTAGCAGCAGCGTCAGATTTTAAGTAAAAACATGTGAAAAATTCTCTACAGTACTAGCTTATTTAAAAAAACAGGATAACTATTTGTCTTTTAGAAATTGGGACGAATGTTCTAAAAGTGAACATCATGAGTTAGGCCTATCATATCACTTTCATTTTTTAATATATAAAAAAATATTGGTATAAGGTATCAATAACAAAATCGCCGCTAGCATGGGCCTAATTGTTGTACTGCTATAATCCAAAACATATTTCCTCAACAGATATTTTTTCATAGATTTTATTAAACTTTGAATACTCGCGTGTATATAGGTCAACTTACACCAGAATTTTGAAATTTGCTCAAATAAAGGTGAAATGTGCTGTTAGCAAAGGCGTCGAGAGAAAATAATATACTTAAGGAGACGTACAACTTTGTGCCATCTTTTCAGTGGAAGGAGACTCATGAATTAATATTCTTGATAAACCGTGAATACACACACGTGTATGAGAATATGTAAATACGTCTGAATATAGGCAACTTGGTGGTCTATGAAACCGGTAACTTCAGTGGAGACGAAAGTGCAAGTATTCAAAGAGTGAGTTAAATGCAAAACCGGTTATTTCCTTTCTCTATGTATGGTATCAGAAATAAAGCGCCAAACCAGAGATAGTTTGCTGTCGGATAACAGAAAGTTTGAGAGACCCAAGAATATAGAGAGTTTAAACAGTATTAATAATATTGAACCAAAGATTACAAATATTGACAAAACATTTTAAAAATACTACACGAGCTTAGTGCTTACTGGAATGCACAAATTTATTTTATATGACTCTATACATAAATACAGACTTGTAAGTGCTAAAAATACTTTAAAAGATGAAATTTTTAACTCTGAAATAAACCAAAATCCACATATTTAAAGGACCTCAAAACTAAGGAAACGAAAGTTAGTTGGTATATGAGTAGAGAATGGATCTTTGAATTGAATTATGTAATTTAATAAGGAGGGGGCGGGGGTGGTCACAATACAAATTGTATCGTCATTTGCATGTTCCTCGTAACATTATATACGTAAACCAACTTGGTTTCAGGAGTTTTAAGAATTTCTTCTCGACTATTCTAGCAGTTATTGGTAGATAAAATAAACAAAACTGTGTCTATAAAGCAGAATTAATTCTTAATTGAGTCTTTTTATCTACCCAACAAAAGAGTATGCATTTTTGATTATTTAAAATTTTTACTGCAAAACTTATTCACTCTTACAACTTCCAAGACCAAAAGTGTTAAAAGGTACTTTGAAAAGTCTCAATGAATGCTTATCTATAGGCCTTCCTACAGATTAAATATTAAATGGTTTGATTCTGCTTATGTGTGTTGTTGCATAGTTTTTACTAATAATATATATTATGTCTGCTTATTTTCATATACTAATCAATATATCTAAGAGAAAAAATCATCCATAGAAACAAGAGCATTAGAAATATATAAAATAAACAATTAGTTTTAATTTACATTTTATTGGAGTTGGTAGGCATAATAATATCTTCAAAATCGATAGTGAGAGATTTTTCAGAAAACAGTGAAACTGGCTGGCAAAATAATCAATTTTACTTTGTCATATTTAAATAAATTAAATTAACGAGGACGTGAGCTTTGAGCATCTTTGAAAAAATTTCAGGGAAGCTTTTCATTGCATTGAAAGCCAATCAAAGTTCTGAAATTAAATTTTCTGTTCGAATATTTCATTATGATACGTAGTATGTAAGCTTAGAATTTCTATTGTGTGTAAAATGCATTATAAATTAAACCTAAAGCAGGTAAGATATCAACTCAGGACCTAGGATAATAAATTTAGTAATAAAATCCTACCATCAAGAAAAAGGCTAGGAAGTTAACTCTCCAAAAGTTATGTTAAGAAGCAATGCTGTTTTTGGTTAACACAATAATATGGTAATTTAAAAAACACAAATATTAAGCCTATTATGAAATGATTACTAAGAAGGAAATGTCAACTCACCACAAACGTTTAGCCATCCTTCAACACGGCACGGATACACCAATTTTGTCCTGCGGCCCATTTTGGAAGGAAAAAACAACAGATTCAAATATCACCGGCAAGATCGAACAATATTTATTTAAAAATCACTAATCCGGATATTGATTTTTTTTTAAATCGAATTATGGTAGGTATCTTCTTAGATTATTGTTATAAGCACTACACATTGTTCATTATATTTCACTAAAGAATATGATACACCAATCAAAAATTCAACGTGGACATAAACTCGCAAGAGAATATGTAAACGAATGAGGGATGAAAGGCATCTGACAGAAAATTCCGGCCATCTAGCTGAGAGCCAAATTTAAAACTGACTAGCACAGCGCGCGTTGCACGAGACACGAGTAGCAAACGACGGTTAGCAGACTACTGCAAAGAGCTTCATAGAAGATACACCACTCCTCATGGCGAGACTCTTCAGTCTTTTTTTCGCTTGACTTATTTAAAATTGCTGTTTATTTGGTTCTACTAGATTATTTAGTATGTGTTAAACAAATAAAAAATACAATAGCATAGATTATATTATACAGTTACATTTTGTTATTGTTAAACTATCTGTTAATGTATTTATACCTTCTTTTTCTTTAAAGAGCTTTGCACCAGCTAGATGCCGACATAAATGAATCCCCAAAAACAGATAAAATAGTACATACTATATATTTTTTTAAATTAAATAAATTACGGAAAGTCGACATTTTTCTCTTGTTTGGTCTTCACTGTCTTGTTTGCTAAATAATTTTTGATGATTCTTAAAATTCTAATGTATTTTATTATTTAGTTTATTTCAGTTTAATTGCGTTTATTGCATACATTTATGTTTAAAAAAATTATTACTAAGCACAATTAATTGAAATAAAAATTGTAAAAATAACAATAAAACATATAGAATATAGTAGATATAACAAATTATAAATCAGTAACTAGAAGCCTTCAATATTGTACAAGCTACATAGGCGTAGCTAGGATTGATGAATGGGGTGACTGGCGGG
>CABFOW010000853.1:53266-114906 GCA_902141385.1 Timema californicum | reverse complement strand
GTGGAAAACAATTTTTGAAAAAAAAAAACATCAGTACATCCGACCGAGATTCGAATCCCGATGGGCCTGACAGTGGAAATCTTCCCAAAACAAATATATTTCAACGTTTGACACCTTTGTGATGTCATTTTATTAATCAATTATAAGGTGTGTGAAACATAATGTTTAAAAAGCGATTGGGGGTACCTATGAGATTATTACAGTCAAAAAATAAAATATTTAATCAAATTAAATATTTTCCCCAGTTTAAACAAATTATATTTATGTCTACAAATGTTAAATAAGTATATTTAAAATTATCATTAACTTCATAGTTTTCAAAATTTAATTTACTGTTTACTTTAAAAATTAGAAATATGTTCAGTTTTATTATGCTTGGTAAATTTTAATAACAATTTAATTTGATAGCTTGTGTATGTGGTTACGTGTTGGTTGCGCTCATGTGTTTTCGCGCCCTGGTAAAAATAGCCGTGTGCGTTTGCATCCACTATATACGTATATTCAAATCCTTCTTATTGTTCTAAGGAAGGTAAATGTTTGTATTTACAAAACTTGTTTATGCTATTTCCTTTCAAAAACATTTAATTTTTCTCCCAGCAAAAGATATCAGGTCAATGACTAGCCTAACCGAACCTAATTTAGCCTATTAACAAGACCGTAGTCGGAAGTGGGGGTTCTAACCCCTCGAAATCTTATGAAATATATGACTGTATATAATGTATATGGTTCAAACACTAGTAAAATTAGGGTACCAATACAAATTAAGGTGTTGTGTTACCACATAAAGCACTTCGGATAGCTTCTAGCGGTGTTTAATATTTCTTTAAATGCCATTGCGTTCAGCAACTAGGGGGTTGGTTATGTTACCATAAAAAGTACTTCAGAGAGCTTATTGAACTGTTTATCATTTATAATTGTTTCTAGCCTCCGGAATTTAGGGGACGGGCCTACCAACTGGCTACGGCCTTGCCTATCAATAATATTCCTTCATACTAGTAGTTCTGAAACAGGACTGATAAAAATTAAACGTTCTATACGTCCTCCTAATGACTTTCAGTCGCTAGGATCAAGGATTTGACTCGCTGACGGGTGCGAATTAAAAAAATTAAAATTTTTATTTAGCACCGCGTCTTACTACCCGTTCGGGTTATACACTTTAAGTACTAATTACGCTAATGGATTAGGAATTGGAAAGGTTTAATTTAAAGGAAGTGAACCCGCATTTGCGTGGAGGGAGAGTGGAAAACCATATAGGAAAAACCATCCCCAGTTTACCCGACCGAGATTCGAACCTCGATCTCCCCGTCCTCGGCAGTCGAGCTCCGCACGAATTAACCTTTACGGTTTACTCAAGTCGGGCACAAACGCCCACGTTTTTTGAAAGGGCGCTGTTTTTTGAAAGGGCGCTACTAACACCTAGGCTACACCATGTAGCTCTGACGATTCAACAAAATAACACCTGTTGTGGCGCCGAGGGAAGATAATGACAGGTAGTTGAGGTTTGAATCTCATGTGAGTACATTAGAAGTAATATTCTATACATGAGTTTCTCATCCTCCCTCAAAGAGAATGCAGGTGAATTTACTATTAGCTACCCTCGTCATCTTCGACACTTAGATTAACTTACTAGACCTTATAAATCTTGAATTAAAATGTAAATAAAACCTTTTGTAATATACCTATGAAAAAGTCACCATTTAGAACACTAATCAAACAATGGCTATCAGAGGCTACAAAACTAGACCAAAGGTTTAAATTCAACATATGTTTTTGCACACATAGGTTTCTTTCAAATACTTCGTCTGTCTCTTTGTTATATTTTTAGTTAGATTAATATTGCAAGTGGTTTTTTTACGTCCATTATTGTTTCCGGGTAAGTTTTTTTTATTAAAGTCATATTTTTCCACAACTGGCTGGCTAGGTACGTCGTAGCTTGATATACATTATAATCTATCTTAAGACTAGGACAGGCAGAATATCCAGTCACTGGCTATCAATTTATCACTATGAAAAGGTAAACCCATATTTTCATCAATGATAAATTTTCGGCCATGCCGGAAATCGAAGCCGGACTCTTAGCTCAGTATTATTATTATTATTATAATTATTAGCCCCGCGTCTTACTACCCGTTCGGGTTATACGCACTTACGCTAATGTGTAATGGTAGGGTGATTGTGAGATGAAATGAAGGACCTACAGTTTAACGTGGAATCCGAACCACGGTGGAGGCCTGGCATTCCTCACATTCACAAGATGTCTTGTCAGAGGTGAAGGAAGGGTTTGGTAATCAGATAAATCTTTGCCGGGACCGAGGATTGAACCCCGGCCGCCAGCATAGAAGTCTGACACCTTACCCCTAGACCGCCAGGTCGACCTTAGCTCAGTAGATAGATATGCTGCCGACTAAGCTAAGGTGTTGGACAATATCTATATTGCAAGTGTGTGTATCAAAATTATAAAAGTTTTCAAGTATTTATTTTATTAGATTGTTTTATTGCTGTGCCACGGTAATTTTACCTGGCCTAATCTTTCAATAAAATATTTTATAATTTACTTTTTTTTTAAAGACAAGCAAGGACTTTTTGAAACAGGCTACCACATGATTAGCCAAAAACTGTCTTCTAAAGCTCTATCTTGGCAATAAGTAGTCTGTACATTTAAAATGTTTGTGCATCACATCTTAGTACCCATCCAGACTGTTTGCATGTTTACACTAATGGGGTAAGAATTGAGAAAGTAAAATTAAGAGGGAGTGTACCTCCCCTTGCGTCAAAGAAAAGTGAAAAACTGTTTTGAAAAAAAAAACCAATGGTACAACCGACCAGGATTAGAACCTCGACCTACCTGTTACCAGAAATATATTGAGCCTAATACTGTGAGACAATAATAAAAATTGCATTTTGAAACCAAAAGTCTTAGGTTTGATTTATTTTTCATTTTTGAACAAAGTATAATTAGATCACTTTAAGTTGTAGAACCTTACCTGACAGTCCAAGAAACTAACAGATTTACTTTCATACATGCATACATCAATCCATGTGTTATTAAATTACAGGCGTTGACAGATGTTTTAAATCTTAACAGTTTTAAGATGAAAGTGGTCTAATATACATGTTTTTCCATGCACACAATAAACATATTAACATTTTATATCAATTGGTTCCAACAGGTCAATGTGAAAGAAGTTTATTCCATTGCGAGATTGGGCGTTCACGTGACACACTCTCAAAAATTTTTCTATTTAGCTGTTCTTAAAAAAAAATTGTTACAGATTTAGATTTTTTCATTCAGATAGATCTCACTACGGTTCCACCTTTCGGAATCGTCAATATCACAACAGATAGTTCAAAAGTATTTGTTGTTAAACCAAATGAAAAATGGTGGAAACATGGATAGACTATTTGAAAATAAGAGAACTTGACGAATTTAATAGAATGCCATGTATATTTTGTGAACGTGAAGATGGTTTAGAGCTGAGTGATAAGAAATTTATTAATTTTTTCAGGCTTAATAAACGGTGTTATTCAAATAGAAAGGTATCCCATCCATATGCTGTATGTTATTTAATTTTGGCTTTTTAGGTACATATTAAAGTTATTAAGATAGATCATACATGATAAGTTATACTAGTAATAGCTTTTTATTTAAACATTTAGCGAATCAAAGAAACATCAAATATGGTACATACATCAAGTATAATCTACTTTTGCCCTTTGCTTATTTTCTTTTTCTACATATTTATTTAGACTTTATTGAGCTAAACTTAACAAAATAAAAATAAAACCCGAGATAAAACGAAGATGGTGAAGAGGAAAATGTTATTCTATTGTTTAAATGGCTTAAGGGTGCTATAAAGTAAATCTCAAATCACAGTTTTTGACACCGAAAGTTCGGAATTTTTTACTTAATAAGAAATTAGAAGACTCAACATAAATTGCGAGAGTTTAAACTCAAGAATAGCTACTTTACAGATTATTAAATTACGAGTGCAAGTTGAGCATGATGAGATTTGCCGTAGAGAGATAAACTCGCAACATCTCCAAGATAGGCCTGCTAGATGGGTATAACGAGGCTGGTTTTTCCTAAATTGTTTTTCAGTCTCCCTTCATGTAAATATGCATAAATTTTCTCTAAATTCAATCTTCCTTACCTCTAACATATTAGTGTAAGTACATATGTATATAACCGTAACAGTTAGTAAGATAAGGTGCAAAAGAAAAAGTTTATTTAGGAAAATAGTCTGTGATGTTTGCCAGATTACAAGAGCAACAGCAACCATAAAATGGAACGTTGTAATTTACTCTGAAGCTACGTGGCAAAAAAACAACAACATAGACACAGGAATATACCATGAACTGTGAAACCCGTGCACGAATAATGTGGAGTAAACTGTATTAAAAAAAAAATTGCAAGAGGAGTTTAATGTTTAACAAATCCATCGCCATCTCTTGTTGGAGGACCATCACCTCAATTCACCGCTAGCCTCATAAAAAAAACTCTATAATTACAGCCCTGATATGAGTATGTGCCAGATAATAGTTAATATGGTATATTAATAATCTGAATTGTAGCGCGCGCACACACACACACACACAAAAAAGAATTTTTTAAGAGTAAAATCATTTATTAAATTACAAAACACAAAATCAAATGACATATGGTATGACACAATACTATTGTGATTGTATACCTTAACACATTTAACAAAAGAGAACAGTTAATTCACATTGCAAGTTTATTTACATATACATACTTGTGTACAAATTATATCTAAATAATTTAAAACAATGGCTAACTCTATCACTGACAATATCTATATAATATGTAGTAACAGAAAAAGGAAATGGAATCTTAAGAATTTGCATAAACATTTCCCTGGAGATTATGAAAAATACCAGCTGGTAAAAACCCCACATTAATTTGATTGAGAATAGAATCCCTACTGTCCGAGTCAAGAATCATGTGTTATACACAATGTGGGGCCAACCAACACTGTCAGCATCATTGAGAAAATGTTTGAAAGGATTTTTTTTAAGTAATAGGAAAAACATGGTAACCATTAACGTGATCAGATCTTTAATACCAAAATCCAAGAAACAGTATGAAAGTATATTTATAGATATATATTTACATTTCCTTTCCAGAAAAAAATATTTTGATTACAAATTTCAAAACTAAGTTTGAATAAATGTCAGGATGATCACACTTATTTATAAAACTAAACTACACCAAAATTGGTTAATCCAACATACTTAGTCATACAACACCAAATCTCAGTCGGTCGCACTCTGACTGCTGAACTAAATGTCTCAGTTTCTATTTCAAAGATGGCCGAAAAATGCATTGTTGGTGAAATTAAATTATTGAATGTACAATGTACAATTTGAGCATCTTCTGTGATGAATTAATGGCAGTGAGACTGGATGTTGTGTTGATTCTCAAATTAAGTTAGTTTGTATATTATGTGTTGATATAATTAGTGAGTTCAGAAAGTTCACCTTAAATACTTTCAATTAAATAATTTACTCAGTGAAATCTACAGTGTTAGTTTAAATTGATTACCTACTTTATACTCTATTCCTCAATATTAGAGATAGATAGTAGTTGACTAGTGGTTCATTAGGTTGCTAATGTGGCCTGATGTGTTGTCAATAATTAGTATATATCAGTTTCTTAATTTACAAATGAATACACATTTTTATGGGTGGTTAAATATTGAAAGTATAGAGACAAATTTAAGCGGCCCGTTTCCCCAGTAGTTCTGGAGACAAGTGTTGGGGTGCTTGGCGAGAGGCGGTGGGGGTTAGTGTTTTAGGTTGAGAGGTATAAGTAATTTTAATCAGCCTCTATGTCAAATGAAAGTGTGAGTCAGGCCCATGTAAAATTTTAGCTCAATCTGTTAGTGGTTTTTCAGCTATGGGGATACAACTTTGGGCTGTTGGGGGTGGCCGAGGGATTGGGTTTTGTTCTAAGTCTAACACCTATGAGTTCCCCCCACCCAAAGAGCAACCCCCTAACCACAGAAGTTCAGGAGATACATCTGGAGGTGGGGAGTGGAGGTGGTGTTTTAGTCTAAGTGGTGTAGGTAATTTTAATTAACCTATACGTTAACTGAATGTCTGAGGTACTACCATGCAAAATTTAAGCTCAATTTGTGTAGTGAGTTTTAAGTTACAGAGATTTTTCTGGGGTTATGGGGTGGGGTTCGAAGTCTAGAGCCTGTGGATTCCCCCACCCCACCCAAAGGGTTACTCGCTAACCCCAGCGGTTCAGGAGATATGTCTGGGAGTTAAAGAGGAAGGGGGAAGTTTTGGGTTAGGCGGTATAAGTAACTTTGATTAGAATATATGTTAACCGAACATCTGAGTTATGCACTGGATTAGGCGGTATAAGTAATTTTGATTAGAATATATGTTAACCGAACATCTGAGTTATGCACATGTGAAATTTCGGCTCAATCAATGTGGTGGTTTTTGAGTAAAAGAATGAAGTAGATTTGTAGCACATGACTCAATCACAGAGTGATTACTTTATAATATAGTAGTAGATATATTGAGGAGAGATGTAAAATTATACTAAAATAATTATTTATCCAAAAAATGTTATTATGCTCTTCATAACATAATAAACATTTAAAATAAACATAGAAACCAATATTCAGTGTTCAGAGACAGCCCTAGCAGTTGCGGTGTCCCTATACTACATTGTATATTGATGTGAGGTTCCTCATGGTTAAATGCACGCAAGGTAAAACTTCTTTGGTGACAACGACAGGGCCGCGGGAGAGGGAACTATGTGAGGGTAGAGAGAGCAGATACAAATTATCATTTCCATTTTTATTTTTCCGGTGTAATTTTTTTTTTAACCTGAGGCGCGGGCCAGGAGTAGTTGCCCCGTTTGCCCCTGCTTAAGGCTGACCCTGTCAAA
Organism: Timema californicum; assembly: GCA_902141385.1. Taxonomy (NCBI): domain Eukaryota; kingdom Metazoa; phylum Arthropoda; class Insecta; order Phasmatodea; family Timematidae; genus Timema; species Timema californicum. Next base: position 107,978 of record CABFOW010000853.1, on the reverse strand, counting down.
GTTACCAAGAAATGAATTTCGAGCACGATGCTAGGTTCCTAGCTATCAACATATAATCAACAATATCATCATAACATTTCATCCATAAGTCATGCAACAGTATTTAATAATATATTTATTACAATATAGCGTTTCATTATAAAATCTTTGGTTTAGGAGGGTTGATTCAAAACTTTTTCATCATAAGATCTTCACTTTAAATTAATGAGCAAAAACTCAAATCTAATCTAAAATTGAAAATCTTGAATTCACACAGGTTTACAAATTACAAACATACTTACCATTAGTTAAAATAACTAAATTTTACTACCTTCATTGGTATTTTCATTTATCAGCTAACATAGATATTCAGAAACATGTTTTTGCAATAGTATTTCACATCAGATGTCAGTTGAAATGATTGGTATTTATTAATGAATATACAAGTTAACAACGTAAGAACTAAGGGTAACTAAATCTGTAATATCATTTTCCAGTGAGCTTACTCATAATATATCAAGTATTTATGCTTTTCAAGTTCAAATTAAATCACGCTAAAATTAATTATCTGTTATTTTAATAACACACAATATTTAAACACAATTGTAATTAATATGTTGTAAAAATAAATGGTACGAAACTCCGAACGGACTTTCTCGCTCTATTGTTTAAAAATGGAGATAGTTACTCAAAACTCGTAATATATGTGAAACAAAATAATATATACTAGCAAACCCAAGCATATACTGCACTATAGCTATGTAAAACCTTTTTTGAGTCTCGGTTTTAAATTTTATAGTTTTATTTTTAAAGAACTAATGTCATTTGTATTTTGGACTGATAAAAAAGATCAATATTGGGTCCACAAGGGTCAGCACTTTGAATTAATATTTTGACTTCTGGTTAAAATTTTCAACAATTTATTAGGTGTTGCACATATTCATGTCATCACAATGTTATTCAATACCTCATTTATAAATTTTGACCATAAAAAAATGTAAATTTTGACTAGTGAGTATAAAATGGAGATAAATCATTGTTGAACAAACATTTCTCTTAAAAGGTTTAAGAAAAAATAACAAACTTTTTGAAAGACTTATATTTAATTATTCTATGGCAATGTAAAATGTAAATTTTGACTAGTGAGTCTAAACTGGAGATAAACCTAGATACCAAGTTTTAGCCTGATTGGTAAAATAGTTTTGACTCTAGTTGGAGGTACAGACAGACGGAAATTCAAAACCCACTTTTTCGGATTCGGGGGGGTCATGTAACGCCGAGATTCATCAAAATCTTGAGTTCGATATTTTTGATGTTCACAATACTTTCTATAACTGTAAGATAGCGAGAAAGTAACAAGGCTTATTAATTAAGTAAAATACAATTATCATTAGACACACGTCTGTTTTTCACAATGCGTGAAATATTTGTGAAATATTGAGAATTATATATATATCCTATATATAAAAAATCATAAAATTTAATGAGGTTGAGCTATTATTGCTAAAAATTCACAAATACAAGAAAACTTTATGGTAGCCTGCTGTAAATTCTTGCTAAATTGGTTGAAATACTAACAGAAACAAATTTCAAGACCAATTTAACCCCTATTGAAATGGAATTGATAACATCTCTTGCATTTTCCAATTTGCCTTAAATTGTTGGTTGATTAGTGGTGTATTTATATAATTGAGACAAATAAAAAACCAGGAATGATTTTATATTAGGAAAAATAGTGAAAATACAACAAAATAACCCTAAAAAAATTGATGAAATCCATAAAAAAAATTTTTTTCGCAGAAAACAGGTGTCTCTAATTATCAGTAAACTTGAAAGAGCACTACACACAAGTTGTGCTGCTAAAACTTACTAAATTGTGTAGAGCTATAGTTGTATTAAAGTAAGGCCAAACATAATGATAGATCTTCATTTTAAGACAGAAACCAACTAAAAATCAAAATAGCATGCACAAGACTTTTTTTTTATCCGCAGACTTGATTAGATTTACTTAAGGTGAGAATGCAGGGAACACAAGTTAAGGGAATTATTTTCGCCTTTTTTTTGTATCAAAACAGATTTTTGATTAAAAAAAAATCAAATACCTCTCCAATAGGAATAGCTTATTTTTCTCCCCATATTAATCTCAACAGCTCTTGAATATCTGACGAGGGTGTCCTGGAATTTAGTGACAACTTTTTCTCTTCATCTAATACTGCTATGCTCATGAGTTTGACAGATATTCAAGAACTGTTGATATCACCATGTGCAGGGCTGCCTTGAGCATAATTTTGAGCCAGAGCAAACCTTTATGCGCTCCCTCCTCTTTAACATCCTATAAACTTGAAAGGAGCTCAAGACAAGATGGATGAATTTCTTATGTTCATACACACTGGGTCTAATAAGGACAGAAGTCATAATAAACGCCAACGAAAATGAGTACAATATCAATTATATAGCTGAGCAATGTATGAATTTTCTTAAAGATTATTATCTGTAGTTTTTTTTATGACATTGGTGGTGTGCCACCCCCAGGAGCCCGGCGCCCGCCTCACTCGCCCCTTAGGGGCGTCCCTGACCATGTGAAAAAAATTACTATGTGTTTGTACTGTAGCAATAAAAATTGCAAAAAAACACTGACCTTTTCTCGTGTTCCCTACAACAGCATCAGACTATTTATAAAATAATTATTTTAATGTTGATTTAATGCATAAAATGAATAATGACACAATTTTACTTGACTATTCGAATGTGAAAGGGGATAAGAAATACTATTGTTAGTAGCCTGTAGTATATTTAACATTTACTCTACGACAAGAGTGTGCAAACAGTTCCGGGCAAAATAAATACTATTTTTTGGCATTATATATAGTTTTCTTTTTTACTAATTGTTCTTGCAACACCTACAGAGTAATCAAATAATATTAATAAGTTGTTTGTAGCTCGATCTGAAGCTTTATCTTCACTTTGCGACTGTGTCCAGGTTGTATCCACTTTGCCTATATTATTACAGATATCCGTACCCGCACAAGGATCTAACCAATGGTACAATACTATTTGATCCAATTTATCTAGTCAAACATTACCTAGTCACTAAACTGCTTGACCTCAAAAATTTGGGCTGACTCCTTTGAGGAAAGTTAACTTTGGGTTCTAACTTGTAAAGAAGCCATCTCGCTATTTCCCCAAATGGAGACCTGTAATGGCGCACAAAGTCCTCATCAAGGTTCTGAGGAGCTGGTGGGTGCCTACTGAGGAGATGTATAGTGTGCATAGTGCGCCATCGCTGCCAACGCGTAACACCGTACAGCATGGCCGAGAAGTTGTCCACGCCAAATGTGTATGGAACTCGATGGACCAATTCGGGTTGTTTCTTGAGAAGCTGCTCTGTGGGCCACTGACCGGCGTTGTAGTACCAATCTGTGGGATGATACCGCCGGTAACCATCCAGCCACATAGGCAAGAACCGAGCATCTTTGTGTGCTATCAGGATCTACACGATACATCAAATATTAAAGTTTACTTGTACATGCATTTAATATGTTTTACAAACTGAAGTTTATATTTAATGTGAAATAAATTAAAGTTATATTAAACTTTTACATTTTTTTTATAAATATAATCTTACTATTCTTATGAGCTATTCACATTTAATTATATATATATTTGATAAGGGTGAAGAAGGTAAAATTTAGTCTGGGAGGTATACTTACATTTGCATGGAGAGAGTAAAAAATAATTAAGATACACCACCATCAGCACACCTGGCCATGAATCAAACCCAGACCTTCCCACGACCGGCAAACTATAGGCTACCAGACAAGAGTGATGCCTTAGTTTTAATTTCCACTGATCTAGATTTCCCTTTTACTTCATTCAGTCAAAAATGAACAGTATTCTATTATAAATATAAACAACTACAGTAAAAGTTAATTGATTTAAGTTATATATTGTTAGGATTATCAACTATTGTAGATTACGATTGACAAGACATGCAGCACAAATGGGAGTATTTATAACCGTGTTCAAGGTATTGATTGACAAACCCAATGGGAAGATACTATTGGAAAGACCTACACATAGCTGAGAGGATAATATTAGAATGGACCTGAAAGAGATAGGATGTAATGAGATGAACTGGATAGAACTTGCTCAAGATAGGGATAGGCGGTGTACTTTTTTAAGTGCGAAGATGAACTTTCAAGTTACAGTAGAGTTTAAGTAAGTAAACCTGTACTTTAAAGAGTTTACTTGATTGGACCCCATCTCTAACTTAAATATAGATTTTATTTTTAGTACCGTGTCTTACTACCTGTTCGGATTAAATTTAGAGGAATTTTGCTCATATTTGTGTAGAGGGAAAGTGGAATATTTAGGGAAAAACCCCTTAGAACACCCGGCCAGGATTCCAACCCCAATCTCCCCGCCTTTGGGAGTCCAGTTTATTGTGAGAATGACACCTTAGACCATTCCTCCACTGAAGAGGGTCTAACTCTAACTTGAAAAGTTTATTCAGTAAAGTTGTAGGGTTACTACACCTGTGTCCCCATGAACTGGTCTGGTGGCCATCCAACAACCATCTCATAGTGCCTGAAAGTATCCAAAGATCGAAGCACGAGCATATCAGTGTCGAGAAAGATCCCTCCCCATTCCATAAGGAGCAGTATCCTTGCCACGTCTGACGCGTGGAATACAGAACTTAGAGGCTGACCAAACACATGGGTGGGTTTAGCCATGTACTTGAGCTCCAGCGATGTGTTAGAGGCTGGGAGAGAGGAAAGGACGGACCAATAGTAGCCTGTGATGTTGGTGTCACAGTGAATTATTAGTCTTTCCGGGCACTGCACCTGTACAATGAGTCACATATATATCAGATTTTAAAACAAAGGTACCAATAAGCACTTCCTTTTTAAAGTGTGTTAGAAAAGTATTCATAGATAAGGAGTACTACAAATTTGTTTTAAGATCCATCCCCCAACTTTTTTTTAGCACTGAGTCTTACTATACCTGTTCAGCTATACACATATGTACTAATTACACTAATGAGTTAAGAATGAGGAAGGTTGAATTTGGAGGAAATTTACCCACATTTGCAAAGAGAGAGTGGAAATCAATTTTGGAAAAACCACCCTCAGTACACCCAACCAGGATTTGAACCTATATATCCCTAACATTGGCAGTCTAGTCTAACACGAGAGTAATGCCGCAGACCATGTAGCCACCAAAGCAGCTCTCTGGCCAACAAATTAAACTTACAGTAACATGCATAGAATAAAATAAATTAATATTTGAATACTATTCATTTTTATTAACTTCATAAAATAAACCAAAAATATTTATTAGTCCACAGTTGTTGTTTTTTAAAGCAAGGTTTGCCTTGAGATTTTAAAAGGTACATTAGATTCAAAATGCCAAGGCAGATTACACTAATTTAAAACTCCGAGGAAAACTTTTATAGACCACACAATTTAGAAAAAATTATCAAAGCTATTTGAATTGATTAATTTTTGACATGAGTATTAGCACAAATTATTTCATACAAATCATAATAGGCCTAAGTGTCAATTTATAAAACATTATAATTCATGTTTTTTGATCTCTTGTTTGCTCTGCACACAATTGTGTTTATTACACAAACAAGTTATAGAGGTGAGGACAGTAGAATGTTGAGGAAATACATGCATCTCTGTGGGGAGTTGAGTGGTAAACTGTTTAGGAAAAAAAAAAACTTCAGTACACCTGTTCAAGATATTTACCCTAACCTTACTCACAAACAAATCAAACTAGACAAGACTGAAGTTGATTTTGTGTGATCGATCCTGTTCATCGATGTTGATTTGTGTGAAAATGATTGCAGATTATTTATAGAATATATCCAATTAATTTTTTAGACGCGACTTGCCTTCAATGATGATAGTATGCTGAGGAAAGTTGTGAAGTCAAGAGTATCTCTTTCAAATATAACATAGTGGATAATATTGGGTACAACTGGTGCAGCAGAACCGGACCCATTCACAAAGCCGGTGGATACCGTGCTCAATTTGTAGGCTTGCAAAAACTGGTGGAGTATGTATAGCCACACAGTCACAAAAACTATAAATGCTGCGACTCTGCCCCATCGCAGAGAGCGGTGTAGCTTCATTGTCCAGTCTGGAAGGTTTAGTTAATATTTTCAACCAAATAATTACATCATGTAAAATTATGTATAAAAATATATGTGTGTTCATATCAGGCTATGTTTTGTAATGTGTCGTGCAGTTCATAAAAATAAGTAAGAATGGATGTAAGGTTTGTAAAAAGGATTGGTACATCTTGTTATAAGATAAGTTTTAAAAAAGAAACATTTTTACTAAAATTAATTCACTAAGAGGTCCTGGGTTCAATCCGGGTGGCGCCTCCAGATTTTCTGTGAAACAGTAGGCCCTATGTTTGGATCAGGTGTGCACTCAGATTTGTGAGGGCAAATGAGGAGCTACTTGAATGATAAAGTGGCAACTCCGGCCTGTAAAACTGAGATTAACGGCCAGAGGGTTTGTTGTGATGACCACATGACACCCTCTTTCCCGCAGAAGTTGGAACTATGTTCGCCAACAGACGGCAATAGCTGCCCGTATGGCTAGAATGTGAGCTGACACCACAGGTTTTTTTAATTAAATTTAAAAGCATTTATGAACTTTACAGATGGTAAGCCAACTGAGAAAGGAAATTCAAATCAAACTAATGCCATATTAGAATGATTTTTTCTGTCTTAGGGCCTACTTGTTATTAGAAGCCAACTTGAAATTACTAGATCCATTTAGGGCCTGTGTGTTAAAACAAATGAAAATATATTAATGTTTCAAAAGTAATTCTGATCAGATTTTAAAACAGTTTCTAAGTTTTTCATAACAAAAAATCCTTTTTACCAATTTTATAACATTTTTTACAAGTGTGTAAATTATGCATAAGTCTAAAATTAAATTATTACAGTTTTGAAGTGAGCATGTTTTTTTTTACATTACAAGTCTGTGTGTTTCAAACATTTTGAAATTACTTACCATGTAATGTGGTGTTGAAATATTTTGGATATGTAGTTAACAATGGCACATTCAAGGATGGTTAGTATAAAGTGATGTGATAGTTAATAATATGTTCCACAGATAGAATTTCAAGTTAAAATTACTAATGTTCCTCTTAACACAGGGCTTCTTTTATACCAAACTTGCTATTTAATATAATGGTAATAGGTAATGCATAGCTTAGATGGTATGATTAGGTATATTTTACAATATGACTTTTTTAGGATGGAAAATACTAAACTATTAATAGTAGATATTTAGTGAATCATTATTAGTACTACCTATATACTAAAATTATAGTACACATTTAGCAAAAAACAGTGCAAAAGTTATGTAGGTAGCAATACTGAACAATATAATTTCTTTAACACATTTAATATTTAACTAGCATGTAGCTTTGATTCTTCAGCCATTTCTTTTTGTTTTCTTAAATATTTACAATCATCAATAAGAAATCTATAAAATATAAATGGTAATCCAGCTGTACTAAGATGCCAAAGAGAATGCGCGTCGACAAGCCAAAAAAATGGTGGAAAATCAACCACCTCTAGTAGCATACACAAGCCAACAAGACTAACAAATAAGGCGCACCTCCAAACATGTGGCAACCATTTCCGATTAAAGAAGGCCCACATCAACCAACCTAAAGCATTGGTTACACCAACAACAATATTGGCTTTCATGTTATAGCCGTAATCAAACTTTACCAATGTCAGGTAAGTTACATGATGTATGAAGAAAAGTAAGCATAGAAATGTTAAGAGGTATGTGATCAGTTTATATCGCCCATTAAAAATTCTAATACACATTGCATAGTATGAAAACAAAACCATGGAGAATGCACAGAAATAATCCATTTTTTCAGTGAATGGAAAATCTCTAGAATGAAAAATGCAAGACCAAAACCATCCATTTAAACAAATTACTGAATACACGTTCCAGAGCCAAAACATAGGACTTCCTCTTCGAACTTCTTGGTGGAAAACCTTTAACATGTGAAAATGTGCAAATAAATTTAGAAATGAGAAAAAAACAGAAGCTGGCTCCTGGAGACCAAATAATCTTACAAAGGGCCATCTTCCATGAAACTGTGGTACTTCCAATGATCTCTCCAAAAATGAATTTACTGTTTTCCACATGCAATTATATCTGCATTCATCAGAGCATGACCATAGGGTAGCTTTTAGATAAAATGGTTGTAAAACAGTGGTCTTAAAATCCCACCCATCAAAAGAACAATTTGCTACAGAACATTGTTCAACACATTTTTGATAAAAAGGTGATCTATCACCTGGAGATGCAGTTACATTTTCTACTGCAATTATATAACAGAATAGGATGAATGTTAAGATACAGCCCATATTTTTCATAAGCCTATGTAAATTAATATATTATTGAATAAAATTTTGTTTTCAGCACTAAACGGATTTATTCATATACCTCACATTATTTTAATTTTATAGATGTATAATAATTAATTCGCTATAAGAACATTTATTTACAATTCATAGTCACGTAAACAACAGAGTAGCCAATAGTGTCTAGCAAATAGTGAAATAATAACATTTCATTTATTTAAAAAGGCCATTTCTATATTACAACTACATAATATAAATTACCTGAGTTTTGTAAAATTTATTTTCACAGTTCGAAAATAAGTTTAATTTTGTTCATGGGAAATATATTTTACCTCAACAAGGTAAATATAATGAAAACACTTAAAAGTTAATGTCATCCTAAATAAAATGGCGGCAGTACTAGTTCCAGAAATTCCTGCACCTGGATTTTCGTTTGAAAATTATCAAAGGTAGTGTTATATTTTCAATATTGTATGCACCCTAACAATTATATTAATTTGTATTCTATTTTTCGACATATTTACAAACTTTTTATCGGCTTCAGTCCAATCACCTTTGTAAATAAAATGAAGGAATGTTTTGGATTAAGATAAGTATCTGGATAGCTTATTTGAAACTTGGTTAGAGGAGTGACGAAGGGGACAATTGAATTTTTCAACCAGGCCTACTCGAATCATTACAGCTTTGTAGATACTTTCTTGACGATCTTTTATTGTAGATGACGTATAACCCGAACGGGTAGTAAGACGTGGTGCTAAGTTTTTTAAAGTGTAGATTTACCCTATAGACATGTTTATTAGAGTTCTTGGCTGTATCCGAATAGTCCAATGATCTGTGGGATGCAGTCTTGCTGAATTCACATTTGCCACACACTTCCTAATGACTGCATCAAACTTCTAACACCAACAGCCTTTCTAAATCGCTTGGTCTGCAATGCTGCTCTCTATCAATAATTTTAGAAACTATGTTATTATAAAATAATAATATAACAGTTGCCGGTCAAACTCAGCACCAAGGCCTAACGAGGACGTTTTGAGGATATGTGGCTTCCATCCGTGGAACCATAGATGTGAGAGGGATGCATCAGCATCCTTCAAGACTATTCAGACACATATACACTTGATCACGTGATTTCCAATGCAATGCTCAAGGATATGTATCAAGGTGACAGTGCATAAATAGACTATTCGGATACAGCCCCTGTCTACAGATCTAGAGATCTCGGGTTCGATCCCCAGCACTTACAAATTTTATCTGTGAAGCATTGGGTCTGGAACAGGGTCAAACTCAGCCACGTGAGGATAAATGAGCTACTTGGATAAAGAAGTAGCGGCGGCCGCTTGGCCGATATAGCTCGCTTGCAGGTTCATACCTTGGAGGCTTTTTACTACATAAGCTACTATGATTATTTTCCACCACAATTTCACGTCATAGATTTATATTGTTTCATTAATAGTTTAAAATATATGGGGACTTAACCCCCAATAATCGTACCTTTTAGGATTTTTTTTATACTTGAAAATTACAACAAAAAAGTTTACCTATCATTATACTAAAAAATGCTGGGAATCTAATGATACTAAATTCAAGATGGAAATGTTGCATAAACCGTAACATAAAAACTAAAGCAAAACATAAACATTGTAATAAACTTGGATTGTTTGAAAACAAATGGTTCATTAAAATGGAACCCAAGCACTTAAGGCTGATTATATTACAAGAACATGCAAGAAGCTTTTTGGATACAAAATAAAGTGTAACAAGAGGCTTCGTAATGTTTTAGCGTTTGCAAGATACGGATAAAACTATACCAAAGAATTTGTGTGCATACCATAAATAAACAAATGAAGTACTAAATAGCCATGTTTACATTTGCTCACAACATGATTGGCTACCTAGAACACGTGACACCCTCCACACAACTTGAAAGTCCACCCCTGGAAAACGATTAAGTTAAGTGAAAGCTAAGTTAACATTAAGTTGATTGTGATCCTGGCATGAGTAAAGTGCTAAGGGTGGGTTTTTCTTACAAGTTCTCTTTTCTTTCCAAACAAACTCGAATGCAATTCTTAAGAGTCTGCTTGATTCATCCTGACCATTTAGTTTTTGAAGTTTTAAAGACCTTGAAAGAAAAAAAAAAATCTAATTCAAGGCTCATTTAGTTGACTTATTCACCCTAACCTGCCTCGGTGACACAGTAAAAAAATTGCCTATAAAGAGTGTTAATCAAAAATAGTGTGCTCCCAAAGAGGTCTTTTTTTGTATATTTTCAGGAATGCTTTCCTGGCAAAGGCTGGTTTCCCAGCTCCTACAGCCACTAAAACTGGCACTACAATTGTTGGTATCGTTTACAAAGATGGAGTTATCTTGGGAGCAGACACTCGAGCTACAGAGGACACCATAGTATCTGACAAGAACTGCTCCAAGATACATTTCTTGGCCAAGAACATGTATTGTTGTGGTGCAGGTACAGCGGCTGATACAGAAAAGACTACTCTAACAATTTCTTCTCAACTTGAACTTCATCGTCTGAATACTGGGCGTGTTGTTCCTGTAGCCACTGCTAACCGAATGCTGAAGCAAATGTTATTCCGTTATCAAGTATGAAAAACTTACCTTTATTATTGAATTAAAATTTGATTTAGTTCTCTACTATCATGAATACTTTAGGAACTCAAAAGCGCAAATTTATTTTTTCCATTATTTTGCTATCTATATTATTCCACTTCACAATTTGTCGATTAGAAAACCATTAACATGAGAATTACTTAATACACATTGTAAGGGTCTCAACTCAGTCTTGTTGGGTTAAGTGGCCGGGTTTGACCTACTGGTGACCATTAGACCAGTACAGTTGGTCTAGTAGGACACTTCGTAGCTCGCTACACCTCCCTGTTCCTTCCTATCTGTAACCTAACACCTGTCCTTTCAAGTGTGGATTCCACCATCCACTAAATAAGACACATTCTAAAAACCCCATTGTACGTCATATTGTGACTGATCCACCCCATAATCTCCCAATCCATCCCGTGCGGCTATCACCACAGGATAACAGATTACAACATATTCTTACTTTGCAATTGACAATTTAAACTCTCTTGAAATTTTTTTCAATGCGTTTCATTACTCATTTGGGTTGTACACATATTCATTACGTTAATGTGATAGGGATGAGAAAGTATTTTGAAATGCAATATATATATCCATGGCGTTATCCCACAATTATTGATACACTGACCGAAATATGAAATATAAAGGTAGGCCTAAAGGAAATGTTTTTGGGGATAAAACCCATCATAGGTATATATATTTTATTTTAAACATCACTACTTTATAATTAAACTTGCCTTCAAAATTATTATGGCTAATCGATATGTACAGTAGCCCCATGACTTCTTTGGTGCTGACTGACAGCTGCTAAACACATGTTTTTGCAGATCATTTGGTCCGGCGTAGGTATACATAATTTGGTCTGGTAACGTTTCAAAGCTGTCAGTCAGCACCAAAGAAGCCATGGGGCTACTGTACATATGCAAATAAAAGATAGTTTTTACTTTTTAAATTGATTTTGATAGTAAAACGGACCAAGTAAACAGGATGTATGTGGGCCACGTTGCTTAAATAAAAGATCTTATCTGAGTAATAATTTTGAGTATCATTGACAACAATGTAATGTTAAAAAGAAAAAGATTTCATACATTACAAAGAATTGTGGATCAACATTAAAATGCCAAGAACATAAATCAAAACATAAGTTAGTCATTATTTACATTTCTCTTATTATTTTAGTGAGTTTTGTTTTAATTGTATAATCATACAAAATTTTCAAACTTTATAAATATTAGTATTATTTGATTCACCATTTTCTTAAGTATGTAATGTTTTATAGACAGCATTGGATGTGACAAAACACAGATAGTAATTTTTAAATGCTCTATATATAGGGTACTAATCCCGTGTATCCATATTTGTGTGGAGAGAGAGAGAGTTGGAAATTAAATAGGAAAGATCACTCATTAGGCCGCTACATCTGGACAAGATTCCAACTCCAATTTCTGTCATCTGTAAACCAGACTAATTAGCTTGAATGTTAGATTGTGTGCACACCAATGAAGGTCTTTTAAAACTTATGTCAAATATAAGTCCCACCTGACCCACTTTAGTGGGCACATGGTCTTAGGTGTCACTCTTGCAATAGTCTAGATTGCTGAAAACAAGGAGTTTGAGGTTCAAATCCCGATCGGGTGTAGTGAGGGTGATTTTCCACTCTCCATACAAATGCAGGTACACTTCCTATAAGTTAAACCTTCTTCATCCTTAGCTCATTACATTAATTGTGTGTGTCCTAAATGGATAGTTATACACTATGCTTTAAAAAAATCCCACCTGATTAAAGCTCATGTTTAATAAGTGTAATTTAAATTTATGTTTTAATTGAAAATTTTGCAGTGAGAAAATAAGTTGAATTTTTCACCTTTGACCTTTAGTGGGGCCAAGGTTTTACTTTACATCCATTAATTACTGTTTCCAACCAATGGTCTGGGCCGGTTATTTATTCAAGCTATCTCTTTCCACTATGGGCTGGCTAGGCCTGTCTTATAATCTATCATAAGATTAGGACATGCACAACATCCAGTCCTTAGTCATCAATTTATCAATGTTAAAAGCTAAACCCATATTTTCATCATTACATTTTCGGCCATGCCAGGGATCGAATCTGAGACCCTTAGCTCATTAGACAGAATGCTACCGACCTAGCTAAGGTGTCGGGCTTTATGGCCTAGGTAACTTACTGATTCATAGTACCTGAAATGGCATCAATATTTTCTAACCGCTGTTAATTTTGCTTAAGTACCACTACTTATTTATGTTTCTGGTATACACCATTAATGATAATGTTTACTTTTTCCTACATTAGCAAATTAACTAAAAACTAATTCCATATCTATCCACTCTACCAATATAATTTGCCACTTTGAGATGAAACTGTTAAATTTTTAGATATTTGTAGACCTGCTTCGTTGGCCACACTGTCTTAAGGCAGGTATGTCGAACTCGTTTGACCATAAGGGCCACATTGAACATTGAAAATAATTAGGGTTGGCATTTTAGAAAGTTCAATATTGTCACCATATTAAAATGGAAAAATCTCAATCTTAAAATTCTTATTATAACAAAAATAAAATTAAGATTACACAAAATGTTAAGATTCATCCTATATTTTTTACCAAAACTTTGAAACTTTATATTTGCATCAAGTAGATCTTTTGTTGAAGTCACGTTCAAAATAGTTGACAAATGCATATTGGTAAATGTGATCGCTCGGGTGTTTCCTTTTCATCAGCGAAAACACACTTATGCGTTGACAAATATTGCATATATTTGGTGAGCAAATTTATTCATTTTTGTGGGTCAATCTTTGGTAGTAGTGAGTGAAATTTGGTACATCAACTTCACTTGCTGGATTTTACCAAATATTGATTAATTTATAAATGCCATAATCTCAAATGTTGTGTTCCTACAACGTTTATAAAAATACTATTGGGGCCACATTGTATGGCTGGTTCATGAAAACTTCCGCGGGCCCCTGAATCATGAATCGGGCCACAAGTTTGACATGCCTGGTCTTAGGTGTCACTCTCATGTTAGACTAGACAATTGATGACAGGGAGATTGGGGTTTAAATACCGGTCTGATGTATTGAGGGTTTTTTCCGAAATGGTTTTCCCCGAAATGGTTTTCCCCTCTCCCTCCACGGAAATGTGGCTACACTTTCTCTAAATTCAACCTTCCTCATCTCTAATTCATTAGTGTAATTAGCATGGGTATATATTATTAACATGAACAAGTAGTGAAATTCGGGGCTTAAAAAAAACTATTTGCAAAAACCAAAGTTGTCATTTGTTCTGGGAAAGAAGACACTCTCTGACTTAACAATTGTTTTAACTCCTCAGGGCTACATTGGAGCAGCCCTGGTGCTAGGGGGTGTGGACAGTCTAGGGCCCCACTTGTACTGTATCTACCCCCACGGATCCACCGACAAGCTGCCCTATGCCACTATGGGATCTGGTTCTCTTGCAGCAATGGCCGTGTTTGAATCCCGGTGGAAAACAAACATGTCTGTGAGTTGTGAGCAGTCAATTTTAGTGCCTACCATAGCTTTGAAAATTCACTAAAATTAAATTAGTTATAATAGTGAACCTAATAATAGAGATGTGTGAAGAATAGAAAACTCAAACTTCACAGCTTTGAAAATCTATTCAGTATTCACTTGGACCTCGATTCGAAAGTAAAATGTTGGATTCAACAATTAATATGAAGCTGCGCCATAAAAAATTTAAAGCTAAAAAAACACATTAAAAATCTTTTTCTGCTGTTGTATCTATCACGAACTAATGTTTGCATAGAAAAAATAAATATAAATTAGTTATGTTTGAAATATAGCATTTTGTAAATTACATTTAGCCTAATACCTACATATATGTAGCTAAGCAAAGCCTAATACTTTTATCCAACATCAAACTCTTTTTTAAATACTCAAACTTTGATTAGGCTTTGGGAATATCTCATATTATTCACTTTGAATTGAAAAAGTGAACTAAGTAAGTAAGTAATGTCTAAATATTTTTAAAGTTCATTTTATCATTTTTGATTATACACATGCTAAATAAAATGTAGTTGAATCTTTTTGAGTAATTTATTACTTGACCTTTTATATGCAAATAATGATCAGTATATGACAATTTTAATGAGAGTTAACGAGGTCCAAACTACAGTATACACATTCTTATTTAGTAGCAGACAATATTGTTCTTTGCCTCCAATGGGCAGAGAACTTAAATTTTCTGGTAAAAAAGGTATAAAAAAAACACTACTAATTATTTTAAAACTGAAATCCATCTTTTTCCCAAACAAAATAAAATAATTGTATTTACCACTAATCAGGGTTTTTATAAATAAAGTATGACCTACTTACATATTGCATTGTATTTGATATTCTCTCTATTTTATATTTATATGTAATACTAGCAAAAAAAAAAAATTTCAGGAAGACGAAGGCAAAAAGTTAGTTCGGGATGCTATTGCTGCAGGAATATTCAATGACCTGGGATCAGGAAGCAATATTGATTTGTGCGTGATTCGTTCTGGTAGTGTGGATTACTTGCGTCCCTACGATCAGGCGAATGTCAAAGGAACAAGGTAATTATTAGAAGAGATTGCAACATATTTCACTAAAAGCTTAAGTTCAATGCCACAAAGTTAAATTCATTTGGCTTTGCAGTTTAAAATATTGAAATGGGTTCTTTGAATCCTGCAGAAGTTTAGAGGATAAAATCCTTTTTCACTTTTTGGGATACATTTTGTTATATTATAATTACTGGTTGATAACTTATTCAAACACATTTCTTGAACAAATTTAACGGGTGACCTTAAGGTGGAATGGAAGGGTATGTGAAAAAAAGGCTAATGTTTTTGCAGTTTTTATTTTTGACAAAATAAAAAAATATTGCTTCAGTACAAATATAAAGTTTAATTTTCTTCACATGGTGATATCTACAGTTGTTGAGTATCTGTCATGAGCATAGCGGAATTATCTAACAAAATTTTTTTAAATTAAGATAAAAGAGTTGTCACTAAAATCCAGGACATCTTTGAAAGATATTTAAAAAAAATTGAGGTCACCATGTGAAGAAAATTAAATTCTATGTGCTTACTGGAGCAATATTTTATTTATTTTGACATAAAAACTACAAAAACATAAGCTTTTTCTCACGTCCCCTTCCATTCCATCTTATTGTAAGTAGATTTTGAGGCTAAAGCATTTATTTACTATTTTTAGGCAAGCCTCATACCATTACAAGACAGGTACTACAGCTGTCCTCAAATCCATATCTATTCCAATTTTTGTGGAAGAAGTCTCGGTTCGTCCTGTCGAAGAGTCCATGGAGGTTTCAAGTTGAAAAGGAATATATTAAATATTATGTCTGTAATGTCAGTTTATTTAATTTCAAGAATTTTAAACAATATTTGCTATAAATAAGTGAGAACAAACTTTTGATGTAAGCTTTCAACTTGAAAAATTATAAGAAAAAAAATTCATTCAAATTAATCAATAAAAACTATCTTTATTTTAAAATCTTTATCATAATATGCACTTTTGTTTTGTCTAGATTACTGAAGTAAAGTTTTGATGGGTTTTTTTCCTTGGCTTGTTTCTTTTCTCTTTAGTTCCTTTTAAATGCGCAACTAAAACTAAGATGTAGGGATAATAGGGTAATTTAGAGCATATGTTCTTAAACTGAGTCGCGATCATTCCAGGGATTGTAAAAAATATTCTGAGGGTCCCATTTAAAGAACTGAAATTATAATAATACAACCTTTCATTCTGTATCTGTTTTAGTTTAGTTCTGAAATAAACTAAACAAATACAGAATGAAAGGTTGTATACTAAAATTTCAGTAGTTTTATAGTAAGTATTTAAAAAACAACAATATGGCTTTGAGCCGCGATTGAGCTAATCTGAGAAAGTGGCGGTCGCCACCAGGGATAATAGTGTTAGCATTTACAGATAGAGGGTGTAGTGTGTTCAGCACATAAAACCCTCCGGCCATTAATCTTAGTTTTCTAGACCTGAGTTGCTCCTCATTTGTCCCCGTTGCAGACCCATTGCTTCACAGAAAAATTCTAGAAGCGCCAGGGATTGGACCAGAACCTTTGAGTATGTAGTTCAACAACTCTAACCACCAGTGCTCAATAAATATATATATCTACGTATAAATAAAGTTTGTAAGTTATAAACATCTTGTTAACATCAAATATAAATGCATGAATGCAATTTTAGCAATAAATATTTTCATGGTTTATTGTGACATAACTCTATAAGGAAAACCTCTTTGCTTTATGAGGTAATTGTATTATATTTTGAAGAAGGTTTAGGAAAGGTGGATAGAAACATAAAAGGGGACGGACACAATATGGCTTTTACAATGTAAAAAACACAGTTTACACTTTACCTTGCTGCTATTGGACAAAGAGGTTGCCTCTTAAAGAAAATCAATCGTTCACTGCCCAATCCCCCGACCTAGGTTTCATTCATTTGTATGTTATGACCTTGAACTGGAAAAATGTTCCAAACCAGTGATGTTATATACCGTATGAAAGCTTATAAAATAAGCCACAAAAGTTTTTTTTACTCAGCCTTTTATTTCATTTCTAGTCTGAGTAATAATTTATTTTGTAATTGCATGTCGGCAGGAAATTGAGATTTTCTTGAGATTTCAGAGGGTTGTAACTTAAAAACAGCAAACAAAAATCTGAAAATTTGCATTTTTGACTACGTCTGAAGGTACATTAGGTGAGCTAAATTTGGAAAAAAATCCAAGATGGTAAGGTTTTTTCATTGGTTCAGTTGACACAGGATGACCCCATAAGCACCTGGTGGAGGTTGGGCAGTAAAGCTCAGCGGAAGCTAGGTTATATACAAATGAGAGACAGGCTGGTCAGTTTTGTCCCAGTACAGTGGGCCAAAGGTTGGTAGCATATGAGTCAAATAGATGAAACGGTAATACCCATAGTCTCAGTAGAAAAGAATAGCACTGTCAGAACATGCATACCTGGGTGTTTACAGGTGGCAGCTCCACCACCTAGGTGTAAAGACATTTAGAGGTAGATTATTTACACCAATCTTTTGAACTGTGTAACTGTGAATTCAAGGGGTTTAAAGATGGATAGCAGACATACCTTGTCCTTTGTATTATCACTTTGTGACAGGAAAAGGATTTCAAATTAAAACATGTGCCTGAATGAGTATTCAAACCCCAGACACTTGGAGGTTGAGGCTACAGCTCTATTTAGGCACTTGTGTTAAATAAAACTTCAGGTTATCAAACAATTTTATAATGATAATTAAAATGTTGCCATTTCTTGATGAAAATAATACATTTAGTTAAAAAAATTATTTTATTAAATATTTTTTTATAAAAATAAAAAAGTTTTCAGAACAACCAATATACAAAATAAATTATGAGAGAAATAAAATATGCGTTGTTACATCATATAAAATACCAGAACCGAGGTAATGTTTCAAGATTAGTTACATAAACATTTAATATTTAATACTAGAGATGGGTCAAATCAGATTATTTTTTATTTTTTTCAAAATCTAAAAGCCTTGAATTTAAAAAAAAAAGTTTTATTTAAAGCGAAAATATTTAAAATTTAATTCGTAAAAAGTGGTTTAAGTCTTAGTACTATTGACAAATGCTATTATGTCATGTCTATCACCACATAAACAACAAATGGAACACCTTTTTATTAAATTAATGTTTTTAAGGAGGCCACCTCAGTAAGCGAGAAATTGGTGAGCTGCCCAAATGTTAGTTTCTAAATTCTAACACAATATTTAACTCTATGATGCATTATTTCAAAATGTGGCTCACGTCAAAATAAAGTTGAAAGATTTCAAAAGGGCTTCTTTTCCTTAACAAGTTTATATTTTGGGTTATATTAATAGACAAAAATGTACGTGCTTGTGACATTAACTTATTTTCAATGACTTTTTAAGCATATTTACGGAGACACGAAAAATAGCTCTAGATTTAGCCTTCCTCTAACAAATACAGTAATTTATTTATTAGCTCACAAAATAACATTTTTAGATTGATGAGAACTAGCAGTGAGCTTTCCTCTTTACCTCGAGATAAGTTTTTTTAAGTTTTCTTTCCTCTAATTGAAGTGACAGGGTGGTTGTAAGTGAAGGATGAAAGAGAGTATAAGCTTAAAATAGAGCAGTAGTTCCAGAAAAATAAGCAAACCGTGGTATTTAAGCCGTGTAGCTTGACGATGCTTTTTTGCTGACCGAGGTGGCCGCCTAGACACAATTTTGTCCTTTTGTTTTTGTTACTCTCCCAACCACACAAGTCTATATTATTTCTATTACCAATTGCTTAAAATTGTATATCGGGTTGTCTTAGTAATTCTATTCAGGATACTTTTTGAGATTTTAAGAATCTCTCATTCCGTAGGATTCGGGAGTCCCATCTCCAACACTTTCTAAAACAAAATAGATTCAAAATTTTTGGCTTCTCCACAATAGAAATATTGTCAGTCAATATACACATCTACTTTCAGGCTGGGCCAATCACCGATGCAGATACCTTGGTTTATTTAGTTTACAATATTACAAAAATAAAATGTAGTATAATACTTTTAAATATTTTTTTTTGTGTGGGTCATTTTTTATTTTTGTTTAGTATAGTAGTTGGAAAATAGGCACACAAGAGGAGTATCACTAGGAGAGCAACTTGGGAAGTGTGGTAAAGGAAATGAGAGAGAGAAATTGGGGGGAAAGGGAGGGGAGGCAAGCTGAGGCTTTTTACAAAAAACGTTAGAAGTTTGGTTTGGAGTAGAGATGTGCTGTAGAAGTGCAAAGGAGTGATGTGCAGGGTGTATTAGGTCCCATTATTGCAGTATGCATCAGAAACCTGGGTGATGAAGGAAATGGATAAGAGACGAGGGCGGACAGGGTGAGGAATGAAAGGGTGAGAGAGAGAGTGAAGGAGAAACACCTGCAGGATAGGATGGAGAAGGCGAGATTGAGGTGGTATGGACATGTGAAGTGGATGCTCGAAATGGAGGTGGTGGGTCAGGAGGCAAAGAGTAACACTCAGGGACAAGGTGGATAAAGTGAATGCAGAGAAGTGTGGATAGGAGAGGAATGGACCAAGGTGG
Source organism: Timema californicum (assembly GCA_902141385.1). Classification (NCBI taxonomy): domain Eukaryota; kingdom Metazoa; phylum Arthropoda; class Insecta; order Phasmatodea; family Timematidae; genus Timema; species Timema californicum. The sequence continues at coordinate 87,856 of CABFOW010000853.1, read as the reverse complement.
TGGGAGGACAAGTAAATGGATAAATGGAGAGGCTTTATGTTCGAGACAGACCCTGCCAGTGGCAGGAAACTCTCCATGATGATGATAGGTTTGCTTGCACAAAAAGTGAATAAAAATTAAGAGCTAAATAGTTTTAAACATAATTCACTTTATAATTCATTGGTCCTACTCCTAGCACTCTTTAAAGTTAGTCAATTTAGGAAAAATTATAGAGAAATAAAGTACAAATAAAAGTAAAAACTAGTGGCCTGCAACTTAGGGTTTTTTCATTCGAGTCAACTATTTCAAAAAACTTGAAAGTTAGAGTATATTCAGTATATACATAATTTTAAAATATTAAGAGTATATAATTGTTTATTTTAAAAGTTAACTGTCCACTGTATTTAAAATGTCACCAATTAGAACAAATATAAAATGTAAGTACCACATATATGGAATGTGAGATTTTGAAAATTAAGAAAAATAAATTTATACACTCACCTCGGTGATACTGGAATAGAAATTTTTTCAATAGAACACTAAAAAAACACACATTTTAAAGGACAAGCTTTCACTGTCACAAATGAAAATATTGGATTAGTTTTACCGTTTGAAAGAAGCTTTTGAGCTCTATTAGGTTATTAATATGAAATTTCATGTTAATTTCAACAAGTTAAGTTACCGAAAGATTCATAAGTGAAACTGTCATATCATTTAAATTAAATAGCCTATTATTTACCATTATGCTTTAAAAATTGTACAGTACATACATTAAGAGGAAACTCAAATTTCACAAGCAAACCACTTTCGATCTTTATTCCGAACTTTAATGACTAGCTCGGCTCGAAAATTGAAATCCGAGTGTATGTATATATGTGTGAGTGTTTTTTACTTTTATTTGTGCTCTATTTCTCTACAATTCTAAAATGAAACCCAAGCATTTAGAGCTGATTAGGTTACAAGTACTTACAATAAAAGCTGACTGAATAAATTGTACAAAATAAAGTGTAACAAGAGGCTAAGATGTTTTTGAGTTCACAAGACATGGAAAAAACTATACCAAAGAATTGTGTCTACATCTCATAAACAAACAAATGAACTATTAAATAGGTGATACTTTCACTTAATGTGAACATTCTCCCCTGGACTACTCTTAGGTTAGGTGAACGTTAACTGCATCGAGATGGCTTCCATTTAAAGACACAAGATGACCCTTTATATTACATTACATGAGAGTTAAGTTGTTTTTACTTTTATTTGTGCTCTATTTCTCTACAATTCTAAAATGAAACCCAAGCATTTAGAGCTGATTAGGTTACAAGTACTTGCAATAAAAGCTGACTGAATAAGTTGTACAAAATAAAGTGTAACAAGAGGCTAAGATGTTTTTGAGTTCACAAGACATGTAAAAAACTATACCAAAGAATTGTGTCTACATCTCATAAACAAACAAATGAACTATTAAATAGCCCTGTTGATATCACTTGCGACATGATTGGCTAGTTAGAAGAGGTGATACCTTCACTTAATGTGGACATTCTCCCCTGGACTACTCTTAGGTTAAGTGAACGTTAACTGCATCGAGATGGCTTCCATTTAAAGACACAAGATGACCCTTTATATTACATTACATGAGAGTTAAGTTGATCATGATTCTAGTACTAAACAATGTTCTTTTACTTTTACAAAACACATCTTAATCACAATTAAATAATAACATTAAAATAAAGTAAATATGTAATAAAAAGTTAATAAATCATATAAAATACTCAAAAAAGGGTTAGTCTCTAATTACTCACATATTTGTGGTTTGAAAGAATACTAAACAGGAGGGCTACACTTATAGTGCATTTTGAATCACTTTTAACCAACTATTCCAACTTGTATTCGAACAAGAATCTCAAGAGGTGGTTTAGTTGAGAAATTCAACCCTCACCGTAACTAGTCCTGTCTTAGGTAAATATTATTTCAATCTTATCAAACACTTCTTTTTAATAGGCAGCGCAGTGATTTCATTTTAAATTCTTTGCATTGTTGATTGCTTTAGAATTTTTAAATATCTGACACAAGTTTAATTGAAGGGCTGAACAAATAATCGGAAACATAATCTATTCAGTTTTCTTTTTTTTTTCTCCTGAACTCTAAAATATGTGAGGTTTGAGATAAAACAACTCAAAAGTGATATAGTTCATAAATTAAATTTTCAAGTGTTTCCTTTCATTTCATATTACAAAGACTTAGTATAACAGCTGAAATATCTTCTTGGCAGAACATTTTAAAACAATTGATTAATTAAAACACCTATTTAAACTTAAGTTAAAGGCCATAAGGAATATTATTTGAATAATTATAGGAAAAATGGCGCCAAACAACTGTATTATACTAAACATTAAAAGGACGGTAGAAGGGTAAGGCCTACACACTAGAAAATTGTAGGCCTCAACGCTCACAATTAAAAACACAACATAATGCATAATTATGAAATGTTCATGGTATATCATATCAGTCCCCTTCTTCACCAGAAGAGAGTAAAACACAGCCACGCTGCCATCGTCCAGACTGTGTTTCACTCTCTTATGGTGAAGGGGACTGATATACCCCATAAATTTCATAATTATGCATTTTGTTGTGTTTTTAATTGTGAACCCTGAGGCCTACAATTTTCTAGTAAGTGTGAAGACCTTGCCCTTCTATCTTTCTTTCAATGTATAATTGAATAATCAAACTAAATCTATATACATTATGTTGTCTTTTTTTTAAAGGAAAAGTATAAAAATTAATAACAAAAAATTATATCTAGACCCTAATTTTTTTATCAGTCATACGTTATAACATCAATATCATTGTGGTAAAAAATAATAATGAGGTAAAGTAAAACTATAACTCCTCATACTATTATAAAATAAACTCATCATACTAATATAAAATAAACTATCTTTTTAAAAACCATAGCAAATAAAATCAAGAGCTTGATTTACTCTAGTATTTACACATTAGTTAACAACTTGTGCATTGTGACCTAGAAAACATTCACATTAAAATTATTTTCGGTGAACAATAAAGTCCCAAGACTCCAGCCAACGTAATCGCAGAATATCATTTGAAGACAGAGGTGTAGTACCATAGCTCAACACAGAGAACCGACGAAACACTAAGAGCACCACAGTGAGCCACATCAGGACAGCTGCTATGTACACCAGCGCAACCACAGGCCAACCCAGAATTGACCTGGAAAGACAAATATAACGACATATTGAAGTGTTTTTTTTTATATAAAGCGAAAAATGCTTCAATTTGGTGACATATTTTACAAAAAGCCTCTAAATATATTATTTCACGCATTCTTTTATAGAATTTTGGTATAATAAAAGCAAGGTAAATGTTTAGCAATGAATAATATGATATCGCCATTGTGCAATGTAGTCAACCCCATACTTTTTCTCATGGTTGCATGTACTTGACTAAATTTTGCTAGTGTATATTTGAGGGATACATAAGTACACCTAATGGTAATTTCCCTTTAAACAGTGATAGGAGAGTAAATTGTGAAATGTGTTCCTCTTTTAAATCTCTAAGGAATATTGTATTGGCCCTTTTTTTGTCTTATGTACCCTAAATGTACAGTTTTATGATCCAAGAAATAGTAGTCTTACCAGGAATTATTATTATTATTTTAGCAAAGCTGCTAATCAATCGGAAAATTAGACAATTAATAAGACAAGAGAAAATATATCAACTGGATTAAAGCGTGAATATACTTTTGGTACTTATCGCCACGTGGCACTTATTTCATACCTGATGACATAATGCAGGTGCTCCACTAAAGCTGCTGTCAGCAGAACTTTAAAGGTGAATGCAGGAAGGTAATGATGCAAGAAGAGTGTGCGCTCCACAAAAAAGTAAGGAATATAGTGGAACAAGTAACCTGCCAAAAGAACCTCACCAACCAATGTGAAATTCTGCCAAACCTCTGAAACAATCATTAAGAATGGTTTATACACTGTACAAGTAATCTGAATATTCAACCTACTGAGCTAGGAGTCCTGGGTTCGATTCCCTGGCATGGCCGAAAAATTCATCATTGGTGAAATGTAGGTTTCCCCTTTCACAGTGATGAATTAACTTAAAGGACTAGGGTCCGAAACTAATTTTATGGTGTTTTTTTATAATGTACAAATCTTTTTATATAACTTATAATTTTAGCATATTTAACTAGGATATGATTCAATTCCATAATTATTTGAGATTTGTTAATAATATTTGCTTCGATTCGAACAGAAAATATCTGATTTGCAGATGTTTACATAATGGAGTGTTTCCCAAAGAAAGGTACAAGACTTACAACCCAGTTTTAATAATCATAATATATATGTTTTGATAAATAATTAATGTCATGAATATTGAAAGTATAATGTTAAATTTAGGTGACCCCCTCTCTTCAGTAGTTTTGGAGATACATCTGGGAGGCAGGACATGACTCAATGACAGTGTGATTACTTCATAGTGTATTAGTAGACGTTATTAGCTGAGACAACATTGAAACACAATGTTATTACTGTTGAGGTGCATCTGTAAAACATGAATAGGTCTAGATTCTATTTAAACAGAGAGCACTTGATAAAAGAGTTAGTCACCTGGGGGTAAGTCGTAGCATCTCCTTCTCCGCCTCATGAGGTAAAACACTAGCAGGGTGCTATATATGAGCAGACTAGCAGAACCAGAAAGCCACACCACAAGGTTACCAAGCAAGTGGACCTGGGCCTAGAGAAAGTGGAATTTACTTGTTTACAGGTATTTTAAAATGGTTAGTAAAGGAAATATTTCCATTTTAAACACAATGAATAGACATGAACAAGGAAAAAATTAGCTTATAATTATGATTGGTTAAAAGCTAAAGGGATAGCCAGGATATTTACTCGAGTAATGATTGAGTAGAAATTGTTGAGACAGCACAATAAAAATGCTTTTAGTTGCTACCCTTCGCTAACCACAGGTAGTTTCCTAAAGAGCTGCGAACAAAGTGGCTGTTGGAAATACTGATAAGGTTCCCGAGACTTAAAGGTATGTGAAGCTTCGACTTTGGTTCAACGGTTTTGACTTTGATTCAAAAGTAAAATTCTGGATCAGACAATTACGAAGCTATGCCAATAAAAATATTTAAAGATAAAATACATAATTATGATATATATTTTTTATTTTGTCCTATTTTTACACCATAAATAATGTTTATTTGACCAAAAATCTAAAATAATTAAATTACATGTTGTGATAACTTAATTTATAATTTTAGGAAAATATATGTTAATTATGATTGCAATATAGCCTTTCATAAATTATATTTAAAGTTATATAGTCGTGCAAAATTTATTTTTTGTCAACTTTTTATTTGATGTCCCTTCAAATTGAAAAAGTGGCCTTCGCACACCTCTATCGATACTGAAGCTAGGTGGCAGTTTAGTTGTCCACATAGCAGTCATCTTTAAAACCCTAAGTGCCCTCCGACTAAATTTTTCCTGAAGTAACTTCAAATGTTCCAAGATTAAAGTTTGAACCTCTAAATTCAATTGTGGTCCCCTCCATATGGATAGTGCTGTAATTACATTGATTTGCAAACTGTGTGTTAATATGAATTAAAATTTCACTTTAATTACATTCTTATGTTACATATTTGGCAGCCATCCTGAGTTGCATATGGCTGTGATATCTGATAGCTTGCGATACATTTGGTCTCTCATATGTAGCTGACTATATCCACATTTCTATCACAGACTCAGGCTTAAACTATGAGGGAAGAATGGTCCTGAGCACGGGACAGATCATAGCTCAGTGATAGAGAATTGGCACGGTAATCTAAAGGCCCCAGGTTTGATTCCCATGTCCACAGTCCAGGTGTAATATTTCAACTAATTTAAATTAAGAAATATAGTAGTTGGATGTAAAGGAACAAGAACGGTAAAGGCCATGGAATAAATACATATAATTAAATTAAGGGGTGTGTGAAGCTTCAACTTCGCTTCGAAACAAATATCAGCTTCAACTTCTTTTTAAAAAAAATCGTGGCTTTTGACAATTATGAAGTTTCGCAAATAAAATTAATAATAACTAAAATATTCGATTTATGGGCAATTTTTGGCATTCTGGGCTGTTATACAGTACAAATTAATATTCATATGGAAAAAAACTGAAGTAAATGGAATATTAACTGGATTTATCAGATTAAACCAAATATTCCAAATAATTGTGCAATAAAACACTATCTAAGTGATTTAGTGCATAAGATTATATAAATGATAATATTTGTTCGAGTCTGAAACAACTAACAAAAATATATGAATTGATATGGCTTTGAGAATATTTAAAATATTTTATTCGAGTTTGATTCAAATTGAAAAAGTGGACTTCACACACCATTACTGTTTCCAGACTGTGGTCTAGGTCAGTTTTTTATTCAAGCCATATATTCTCCTTAACCGGCCTGCTAGGCGTGTCGTGGCTTCATAGGCCTTCTAATCTAACTTAAAACTAGGACAGGCACAACATCCAGTCCCTCCCTGGCTTCTAAATCATCACTGTAAAAGGGTAAACCCACATTTCACCAATGATAAATTTTTCGGCCATGCGGGGAATCGAACCTAAGACCCTTAGCTCAGTAGGCAGACAAGCTACCGACTGAGCTAAGGTGTCGGATTCACACACCCTTAATTGAATCTAATTTGAGTATATTTTTTGTCGAAGTCGAAGCCGAAGTTAGTTAATATTCGCTTCGACTTCGAGATTCTCGAAGCTTCGCACACCCCTAAATTTGAGACAAATTATTATAAAATTTAAATCTTATACTCATTCATGCATGCTAAGTTCTAGATAATGAAAGTACTCTATAAAAGGGTTGCAGTTTTCTACAGGTTTACCCATTAACTATTATGAAGTAAAACACAAACAAAAAGTTTTATATTGAAGATAGTGTTGTACTTACATTGCTGTTGGGGCTAACCCAGTAGGCAATGCCCCGTGCCATGAAAGGCCACTCCAATGGCTCACTGCTGTACATGTGATTCTGAACATTTTCCTGATTAGCAAACAGCATCTTGTATTGAAGCTCTATAAACTTCTCCCAGAAGCTTAGACTAGTGGCTCGTAACGGGATCATTTCCGCATTTACCAGCTCTCTTTCACGATCTTTCTGGTCTTCAGCTGGAAATAAAAAATAGCCGTGTGAAGCTTTGAAAACTTCAACCTTACTTCAAAAATTATAAGCTTCGACTTTGATTAGAAAGAATATGACTAACAATTATAAAGCTTCATAAATAAAAATGTGTAAAGCTAATATATAGATTTGTTCTAATTTTGTTATTTTGTGCTCTTATATACATTACAATATTAATGTTTGGACTGGCCTCTTGGTTTAGTGAGTACCCTACATTCGGCATCAATATGGAGCTATTGAACACGAGGCAACAACCCGCAAGTGAAGTGATCCGGCGTCGAGAACAAATACAAGGAAAAACAATATCACCAGTGTCAACATGGAGCTGATTGGCACGGTAGCAAGAACATCAAGATCAGGCCCAGCACAAGTCACACACCAGTAGGTGCCTAGACCTGCTGAAGGAAGAACGAAGAAACCACACGAGGGACTTAGCATCAGTATGAGACACACACGAAAGCATACTCCTAGAGACGGTAGACACCACTTCCTTGAACAACATAGTTGGAGAAACAAAATAGTTGGAGAAACAAGCAACACGGATCTACGGTAAGGGAAGACCACATCGACACCAGCCAGTCCTCAAAGGTCTGGCAGTCACTCAGAGACGTAGGATTGACTTTCAGACTCCCCGAGAGGAACAGAACACCGGCTCTGAACCCAGCATAGATTGCCCAAGGCGAGGCAGCAGTCACACCTTCAAGAGTGGCGCAATAAAGTCCAGTCATTCGGGAGGAACACCGAGACTCCAGAGATGAATGAAGAATTACAGGTGGCCCAAGCACTTCAACAGCTGACCCAGACGGTCAACTCCAACGAGGACCGGTTCCGCGAACAGGAAGAAAGGTTCAGGAACATAGAACGACAACTCGGACGACTGGTTCCTCAGGAGCCAGTACTAGGAGTGAAACCATAACCAGCAGCAGCGAGGCTCGGACCCAGCATTCCTGGCTACTAATATAAAGGTCCCAGGTTGTATTCTTGGAGGTACTGTAGGTATTCTTCCCGAAAAGGGAATTATTTCTATGGCCAGAAAGGTCTGATTAATTAGGCTTAAGTTAGATCTAAAACTTCTACTGGTACTGGATAATCATATTTAATCTCATCAGGGTGTTCCACCTCAGATTTTGGTTACAAAACCAACATCAGTAGATGGCCATAAATGTCAAGCCAACAAACTACTGTGGCATTAAGAAAAGAAATAATAATAAAAAATTAAGTCGTCATCGTCGTCCTCAGGCGGCTTATTTGGGATCTCAAACTTTGAGAAATATGATGTTCCCAAAACTCGGGTGGGAAAAATTAATGTAAAAAGGTTACAATGTGACATTTATAGTTAATGCTCATTAGCAATATCAATTTGTCAAAGTTAAATTAACCTTATATTTCTTTAAGTAAACAGATAGGTACCAAAAATTTCAGCATTTTTATTTTACAGCTACTGTACTTAAGTCAACAAGATTGAGCGCCATTAGATAACAACCATACTAGGCTACTCGATTGTAATATTTATCCCTGAATATATTTAAGGAAGTAAAACATATGTTTGGGGAAAAATAATGATAAATGTGGCTTTTAAATATGAAATTATGTGCGAAATACATCTTTACCACATTTATTTTGCATCTAGACACATTTACTATGTTAATGTTATTATTTGGAATCACATCCATTTGCTTTTGTATTTTGGATAGTAATAGTTGGGTAAACTAATATGTTTGTAGTCCAACAGTGCTGTTTGTGAGAGGTTTACTAACTAAAACATTAGAGGCAGTCCTCGGTACACTGGCTCAGTGAAAATGTTTTTGGGTTTTTTTATTGAAGCTCTATAAACTTCTCCCAGAAGCTTAGACTAGTGGCTCGTAACGGGATCATTTCCGCATTTACCAGCTCTCTTTCGCGATCTTTCTGGTCATCAGCTGGAAATAAAAAATCGCTGTGTGAAGCTTTGAAAACTTCAACCTTACTTCAAAAATTATAAGCTTCGACTTTGATTAGAAAGAATATGACTAACAGTTATAAAGCATCATAAATAAAAATGTGTAAAGCTAATATATAGATTTGTTCTAATTTTTTTATTTTGTGCTCTTATATACATTACAATATTAATGTTCGGACTGGCCTCTTGGTTTAGTGTGTACCCTACATTCGGCATCAATACGGAGCTATTGAACACCAGGCAACAACCCGCAAGTGAAGTGATCCGGCGTCGGGAACAAAGACAAGGAAAACAATATCACCGGCGTCAACACGGAGCTGATTGGCACGGTAGCAAGAACATCAAGATCGAGCCCAGCACAAGTCACACACCAGTAGGTGCCTAGACCTGCTGAAGGAAGAATGAAGAAACCACACGAGGGACTTAGCATCAGTATGATACACACTCGAAAGCATACTCCTAGAGATGGTAGACACCACTTCCTTGAACAACATAGTTAGAGAAACAAGCAACACGAATCTACGGTCAGGGAAGACCACGTCGACACCAGCCAGCCCTCAAGGGTCTGGCAGTCACTAGGAGACGTAGTATCGCCTTTCAGACTCCCCGAGAGGAACAGAACACCGGCTCTGAAACCAGCGTGGATTGCCCAAGGCGAGGCAGCAGTCACACCTTCAAGAGTGACACAATAAAGTCCAGTCATTCAGGAGGAACACCAAGACTCCAGAGATGAATCAAGAATTACAGGTGGCCCAAGCACTTCAACAGCTGACCCAGACGGTCAACTCCAACGAGGACCGGTTCCGCGAATAGGAATAAAGGTTCAGGAACATAGAACGAGAACTCAGACGACTGGTTCCTCAGGAGCCAGTACTAGGAGCGAAACCACAACCAGCAGCAGCGAGGCTCGAACCCAGCGTTCCTGGCTACTAATATAAAGGGTCCCAGGTTGTATTCTTGGAGGTACCGTAGGTATTTTTCCCGAAAAGGGAATTATTCCTATGGCCAGAAAGGTCTGATTAATTAGGCTTAAGTTAGATCTAAAACTTCTACTGGTACTGGATAATCATGTTTAATCTCATCAGGGTGCTCCACCTCAGATTTTGGTTACAAAACCAACATCAGTAGATGGCCATAAATGTCAAGCCAACAAACTACGGTGGCATTAGGAAAAGAAATAATAATAATAATAAATTAACAGTCGTCGTCAGGCGGCTTATTTGGGATCTCAAACTTTGGGAAAAATTAATGTAAAAAGGTTACAATGTGACATTTATAGTTAATGCTCACTAACAATATCAATTTATCAAAGTTAAATAAACCTTATATTTCTTTAAGTAAACAGATAGGTACCAAACATTTCAGCGTTTTTATTTTACAGCTACTGTACTTGGTCAACATGATTGAGCACCATTAAATAACAACCATACTAGGCTACTCGGTTGTAATATTTATCCCTGAATATATTTAAGGAAGTAAAACATATGTTTGGTGAAAAATAATGATAAATGTGGCTTTTAAATATGAAATTATGTGCGAAATACATCTTTACCACATTTATTTTGCATCTCGACACATCTACTATGTTAATGTTATTATTTGGAATCACATCCATTTGCTTTTGTATTTAGGATAGTAATAGTTAGGTAAACTAATATGTTTGTAGTCCAACAGTTCTGTTTGTGAGAGGTTTACTAACTAAAACATTAGAGGCAGTCCTCGGTACACTGGCTCAGTGAAAATGTTTTTGGGTTTTTTTAATGATAAGACTGTGGCTCAATTTTATTTATTAAATTAGTTTGAATATCTTTATGTTTTATTGTCTAAGTAAGTACCGCGTTATTAAAATTCATACCATGAATATTTTATTCAAAAACTTTTTAGTCAATCTTAAAAAACTACATTTTTAGAATTTATTTATATCCATACCAAAGGTGCTTGATTAAAAATTCACTTTACATCCACCATTATAGTTGCATTAGACCTAGGCTTTTTTTTATTTTAGCTTACATCTAAAACTAACTCAACACTTTTTAGACAAAATATTATTTTGTTCCTATTTGGAAAACTAACAATTTAAAAATAAATTAATATGAACATTTTGTATACATATTTTTTTCCTTTAGAAAAATTCTAAGCTATTACAGAATTATCGGGAGAAATTGATCTTTCCTGGCTGAAAATATCCCAAAGTCAAAATTTCATTCCCACACAAGACTAGTAATAATAATGCTCATGTGACAAAAATCTAAAATACAGTAGAAGCCCTATAAAACATGGTATAATATACTGTGAATTTGGATATAATACGGTGAAGAATATTTCTCCCAAAAAATCATAATTACTCGATTAGTATATCTATAAGGAAAACCTTTTTTTTTGCTTTATGAGGTAATTGTATTATATTTGGAAGAAGGTATAGGAAAGGTGGGTAGAAACATATAAAAGGGGATGAACACAATATGGCTTTTACAATGAAAAGAAGAACACAGTTCACACTTTACACTGCTGCCAATGGACAAACAGGTNTATCAGGAAATTGTATTATATTTGGAAGAAGGTATAGGAAAGGTGGGTAGAAACATATAAAAGGGGATGAACACAATATGGCTTTTACAATGAAAAGAAGAACACAGTTCACACTTTACACTGCTGCCAATGGACAAACAGGTAATGGTTGCCTCTTAAAGAAAATCGATCGTCACCGCCAAATCCCCTGTCCTAGATTTCATTCTATCGGAAATCATCAGAGAGGAGTGTGGAATATGCAACGCAACTTCCTAAAAGAGAAAACCAAAAGCACAAATAGGAGAAAAAGAAAATTGGTAAAGAATGGTAGAACACTCTGATAGGAACATGTAAAAGGTATAACATAAAGGACAAACACAGAAAATGTTTTGTTTATAAACAATAAATAAATATTAATAATAGTTATTGTTATTATTATACTTAGTACCACGTCTTACTACCTGTTCGGGTTATACATACTTACACTAATGTGTAATGGTAGGGTGATTTTGAAATGAAATGGAGGCCCTACATTTTAATGTGGGATCCGAACCATGGTGGAGGCCTGTCATTCCACACATTCACAATAGAACAAGTTAATAGGTCACCATATTAAAAACAATAATAGCGTTCTTTGGTGCCATTTTTTTTTGGTCTTGAAGTGTATGTCAAGTCAAAGCTACAAAGGTAATCGGCTGCTCTAACCACAACAGCTGGGAAAAGGAAATGATGTTTTATAACATACTTTTAGTGTAGCGATGTTCTTCTACATTCCACACTGTGTCATCCTGGCTCACAATGCGGTCGGTGACAACTTCGTGTTGATTGAAACCCCAGTCTGGCAATTGTCGGCCACTGAACTTTAGTGCCTGACTAGAGTTCACATGAATAAACCGAACCTATAACATATATTCATACTAAAAAAATAATGAATCAAAAATTCAAAATTAGTGTTATAAAAAATATTAGGAGTGTGCAATATACTATTTTTTTTTAATTTGAAGCGAAGTCAAATTGAATAAATGAAATATTCCTGAAGCCGAATCGAGGTTTGAATATTTTTTGTTAATTGCTTATTGGTTTAAGAAATATATATTAACTTTATGCAGTAAAATCCCTTATATAATGTTTAGTTACAAAATTGTTTTTAGTATTTAATTCAAATCTAATGAACTTAAAGTAAGTTATCATGACTTTCAATTCAATTACATTATGTGAATATCAATTTATAATATACATGAGAGCTCAGAATGGCCATAATTGAACATAAATCGAGTATTTTAGTTGTCAATATGCTTTTTTGGTGAAGCTTCTCGTGATTGTCGAAGCCTGAATTTTTTACCGGAGCAAAGTCAAAGTTTCAAAACTTAGCACACCTTCATCGTCGTTGAAAAGAACCATGCTACCATAGTCCAGTCTGTATTTTACTCTCTTATGCTGACGAAATGGACTGATGAGCCCTGAAAATTTCATAATTATGTGTTTTGTTCTGTTTTTAAATGTGAACTTTAGGCCTACAGTATTTTGGTAATTGTGTAGGCCTTGCCTTTCAATACTTTTTTCAATGTTTAATTTAAAATAACAGTTTATCACAATTTTTCCTCTGTTTAAAAAATATAAAGAGTACAGTAACTAAATTTATTTTTTATTTTTTGCTAAAATACATTCATTATAACAATCATACATTATGTTGGTCTGAGGTCTGGTTGTTAAGATTTTAATATAATTATGTGGGGTCTGAGACACCAATAAGCTCTAAAACAAATTCCAATCCAAAATTATTAAAATAACTTGCAATTTTTTTTTAATCATTGATATTTTACCAAAACCTCAAATCTCAAATATCTTTGAGGTATTTTATAATCCCAACCCTAATTTAAAGACATAAGCATTTTCTTATTAGTGTCAATGAACAAAATAATAATTATTAAAACCACATAATGTCCTGTCAATGACTGATACATATAAAATTTAAAAAAATATTGAGCAATACAATCACAAGTTGGGATTCTTGTTTCTATGTTGTTGTTTTTACATATATACTTAAAAGTTTCATCCCACAGGTCATGTGTACACGTCTTATTACAGGAATTTTCCATACAACTCAATGTTGTGTACTTATGTTTACATTGTGGAAATAAATGTGTAAATTAAGCTCTCCAGGAAATGCAACGCAAGCTTCTTTGCTTTCATTGAGTAGATAATTTAAAGCTACGCCTAATCGACAGAAGTGTAAATCAAAAGCAGTGTCAATACAAATATTTAGAAGTAAAATAAAATGTTATTTAGAAAATCCAACTTAGTATTAAAAGAAATTAGGTTACAGTGTACAAACAATATATATAAAAGGATTTATTTGCATATAGAGCAAGTTTAGTAAGCCTGTGTGGATTTAAATTTAAACTATACCCTACTCAATCTTTGTTATACAAATATATTATGTACTTACAAGGGATTCGATAGTATGCCAAACATCTCCGACCTGCTCTCTGTTGACGATATTCTACACGCCACAAGTTCTGTGATGGCATAGACACATTGTAGTCGATGTAGCAGCTGACTTCCTGTACAATCCCGTTCAAATAAATACACAGGAAATAATCCAATATGTATTAAATTAAGAATGTTATAATAACACAATAACACTGGTACCATTTACATCTTCACATATAACAATAACAAAAGCTCAAGGGAATGTTTGGTTTACCAGAAAGGTTTTTTGTCCTTCAACAACTATGATGTGTGTCAATAGCCATGTGAAAGTGAAACCAGATTAATTACAGAAATTGGAAGCAACGTGCATTCTGGCCGGCAATTTACTGATAGGTATCAAAGTAGAACTAATTAATATTAATTAATGGTACTCAAACCAATGCTCGACCCATCGCTTTTGATGGGTTAATTGACGATGAGCTACCACAGCCCTCTGAGCAATTATTCGACATCTCGGTATCTGTAAAATATAGTCGGCGTCTCCAAAACACACTGCCCCTGCTCACAATCTCTCAAATTTGTGGATAGCCTTGCCTCCAGATGTATTAGTATAAGCCCACCCAATATAATCCCATAAACCTCAGCGTTGACTATGTAGCAAACCTGATGCTGTGATGTCCTGGCATTGATCATAGGTATGAAATCCAAATATTTAACTGTTTGTAAATATGTGTTAGTGTTTTTCATTTTATTTGTGATTCATTTATCACAATTTAATCATATTCATGAATTAACCCGATGGAATGAAGGGCTGTGCGTGCTGTGCATCTTACTTCCCATTTGGGTTATCTTAACCATACACACCTTCATATCGCACAGTTACCTGGTTCTGAGGCGAGACCGGGGCAGCCACATCATGAGAGTTAAGGGCCCTACTGGTCATGCCATGAACCAGTTGAATGACATCCCCGTGACGAATGGCGTCGACCGGGTGAGAAACTACTAGGTCGTTCCTGTCAACGCGCTTGACGATCCACCAGTTGTTGACATCCTTGAAGGAGTAGCAAGTGACCTGCTGCTGGTGGGAGCTGCCTCGATTGTCCGTGTAGCGTAAGGGGTACACGTGCGTGTGGGAGTGTATCCAGCAAGTACGCCCGTGAGTGTGGCGGAGAGTGACCTGAGAACCATGAGCCACCTCCAGAGGTTGGCCATGGGTAATGGAGGCCAGACCACCCTGCACACAAACAGATAAGTTATGTGTGGTTTGGAGTAATCAATTTTAATCAACCTGCTCTCTTCACCAGTGTATGACCCCTTTCGATATAAACTAAAAAAAGGACTGTGTTTAATATTTTGATTAAAAAGGGATTGTATTTAATGAATAAACAATAATAGGACTGTGCATAGTCACTTTTTTAATTCAAAGGAAACTCCAAATTGAATATATAAAATATTCTTGAAGGCAAAATTAAGTTCTAATAACATTTATTTGTTGTTTTATGCTTGGAAAAATATTATATTGTATTTATTAATATAACTTTATAAACTAAAATCATTTTAAATTTTATTTTCACCAACATGCAGTGATTGCTCCATTGGCACGGTATAATATAACATGATTTATCAGATTAGAATTAAATATTACAATATATATTAATATTTAATTTTAATCTAATAAATCATGTTATTAAATTACAACATGCAGTTCAAGATTTTTTTCTTATGAACGTTAATTTGTAATGTAGACTTTGTTTATACCTTATACTATGGTGTAGCTCATAAGATAAAACCATAGTATAATTCATAAAGGTAAGATTGCTTCAATATGTGCCATTTGTTTAATTCGTTACCATCTAAAGCAGCAAGCCTACTTTGAATTATTCCACTAATGTATAGCTATTTTATCAGCATTTCAATGTTTATTAAATCCAGCATGTCTAAAAAGTTAATCATCGATGAAATTGGGGCTTTCTCTTTTAGTGATGAATTAGTTGGTAGCTCCTGTGGTGATATAATCAGTCATTTCAGAACGTACACATTAAATACACCAAAGAAAAATTAATATCAAAATAAAATTGCAGAAGTAAAGAAGTACCTCTAAGCTTGCTTGAAATGCACTCGTCATAACACTGTCGTGTGGCCCTGCCTTGCTCAATATGGTCAAGTGAATGTAAAATATCCCTAAGTAAATAGAGGCAGACACGGTCAGCACGACCACAGCACGAGCCAGGAGGTGGCAGAACACGGAGAAGTTCTTCATGTGCTTGTTGCCAAGTAGCCGCCAGTAGTCTTGTCCAATCAGAGCCAGACCCAGGCAACAGGAGAAGAAACCCACATACTTCACACTGGAACCATGGATATGAAACATGAATTAGTATGAAAAACAAGCGGGTTTCCAATAATTAAGTTTCCAGGGGCTGGACAAAGATTTATCTCCACAAATTAAATATATATTAAAGGTTAGTAAATATTTATTCTACATCTCTTGATAGGTGCCTGGGAAATGTCAGCTGTTGCAAATGTACAGTGACCACATTCGCTGATAGTGTCTAGTCTGCAGCATTCTCACCCAATAACAAGACAATTAAGGATGTGGTCTAAGGAATAAATGTGAGCTAATGTTTGATATAAGGGGGGAATGGGGCTTGTTGGAAAGTGGAATCCACTGTAAGCAGCAGCCCAGCCTCTTAAGCACAGGTGACTTTTGATAGAAGACAAATGTCTGCCCATCCACTGCCAAATCGACACAAGCCAAGATCAGAGAATTTGGTTGGAAATCCCTAGAGCATCCTTCTTATAGCTCTGGCCTGGCTCTCGGTGACTTTATTGGTTTCCTGCATTAAATAAGGAAGGTTGAAGAAACTGTGCATGGCTTCCTCCATAAGCAGAACACATTTTTTTTACTTTTTTTTGCTAAAGGGTTTTAAGGAGGTTGTTTGTTGGGACAGATATCAGAATATTGAGAGTGTTTATGTTGAGGAGAAAAGGAAGGATATGTTTAACCAATGATGCATATAAAATGTATCTTAAAAAATCGGTTATAAGTTGTTGTTTACTGTATGATATTTTGGTAAATATTTTTTCAAGATCCTTCTCTAGAGTCTGTGTTATTTCCACACTTGATTTCACACTATCCATGCATTCAAAAAAATAAACTGAGTAGAAAAGTCCAATTCTTTTGAGTTTTATATACCTTCTCGAAGAAAGGGATTAGTGAAAACAATTTACTAAATGGCTATAATACAACTCAGAAGACTGTCTTCCTTTACTTGAAACAAACAAATATATTAAAACTTAAGCCAGGTCAATGAGTACAGCGACTGTTTAAGCTCAACCCTCCTTCCCCCCCCCCCCCCCTTCACATTCCATACTTTCAGTCAAGCTTTATGATACCTAAACAAGAGCTCGGGTAGAAAATCAGTGTCTTCAAGATTAAACAACCAAAAAGTTATGTTTTAAAGAATAATGATATTAGAATGACATTTCTTATTGAAAGTTTCAATTTTTCTGTTCACTAAAACCAAAGTTTAGGGTTCAATAATGATTTTTTTTAAGGACACATTGAAATATATGTAGGTTGGGACCAATGAATTAGGTTCACTAGAACCGAGTTCACTAAAACCAGAGTTGACTGTATATATATATATATATCTCAGCTACCTCTGTTTCACGACCAAGAAAATAAAAGGCAAATAAGCCAAATCCGGCCCCTACCAAGAAAATAAAAGGCAAATAATCCAAATCCGGCCCCTACTGATGATTGTAATGGACTTTCTGTTGTTAACCAAGATTTGGACAATAGCCTGGTGAAGAGCTTTAAAGCTAATAAGAAAGCACTTAAGTCTCCTAAGCCACAAGACAGCTTTTTAAAAGTTTTGATGTCCAGATAAAGTTAACGTAATAAAAAAAATTAAAGAGTTTTTCTCACCATAGAGCAGAGGTAAGAGACGCTGTGCCCAGACTCAGCCAACCCCACCACTGTAGGCAGTATGGTCTGTTGTGATAGTGACGGAACTTTAGCACGCATAGCAGACCAAAGAGAGCAAACATCAAAAGCATAGACTCCATCAAAATAAAGCGGGACTGAGTTAGCAGGGCATTGTCTGGTGAAAAAAAATAAAAGATCCTCAGTTGAACAACAGAAACAACATATTCATCTAATATTAATTATGTTTGTGTCTGGAGCATTCCTTAAGCCACACATGCCTCCAAAGATGGTGCTAAGTAAACAACACACAAAGCTAATGCATCCCAGGGACAAAATAGTTCCCCATTCACATCTCCCATGTGGGAAGTAATCCAAGAAATCAAACCCAACTAAGTTGCATTAATAATAATATTTTATGTTTTTGCACTTTCTAACTTAAACCAGTAACACTTCCTAATTTTTTTTTAGCACTGTATAGATCTTACTACCTACTTAGGTTATACATTATTGTACTACTTACGCTAATGTGTTAGTGTGGAGGAAGGTTGAATTTGGAGGAAGTGTACCCACATGTGTGTGGGTTAAGAGTGAAAAACCACCCTCAGTACACCTGATCAAGATTCAAACCTTGATCTCCCCATCATCACCAGTCCAGTCTAATGCAAAAGTGACGCCTTAGACCACGAAAAGGATGTGTATAATCAAACCCACCACACAACAGCAAGAATCCAGCAAGAGCAGCAGTCCACTGAGTGACCCCCAGTTCCAGCATTAGGTGATATGCTATAGGGATCACTATGCTACCACACACAGCCGGAACAAGTCGCAGAGCAAACAACGGCACAGACTCAGCGTATGAGCTGCCAATACGATCAAACTTGAACTGACCTGCAACAGATGCCACTCTTACTTTTATTGGTGCTATTATAAGATAATAAGAAAATATTATAATCTAGCTTGGTAAAATTAATTAGTGCTTAATGGCTTGGAAATGTATAATAAGACAGTGTAGAAACACAGTACAATAATTTAAAGTAATTGATAGTGAAGGAAGCCAAGCTGAAAAGATAGTTAGGTTAGACCTAGATAGAAAAACACACTTCTCTCTTCATTTCTTCTCTTCTTCAACTATTTCACTATATTACACTTTACACATGGTTTTTAATTTTCGGGGATGTTCCTTTATCATTAAATAAAAGAGATAAAAAATATATGAAATATGTCATTACTTATCCAACTTAATACACTAAAATAATTAGGAAAATGTTTCAATACACAATACTTTGAATATTTCATTCTCTGCTGATAAATCAAGGTACTATCAAAACATGCAATTCGACTACTTATTTTCATTAGTGTATAATTATACACAACAGCTGAGAGTGGCAATAATTGAACATAAATTCATGAATATTTTAGATGTCTTTATATTTTCATAGGAGAATATTTGTTATTGCTGAAGCAAGATTTTATTTTTCGATTGAAACCGAGGTTGATTTTTCAAACAACAAAATTCTTTAACGATTGCAATAAAAGCTAGTGTTTTAATGTAGCCATCTTTATGCTTTTAAGTCTTAAGCTTAGCCAACCATAGGTTAAATAATGAAGACTTTTTTTATCCTATGGCCTATACTTTTAAGCAAGAATTAGGCTAGTACTTGTTATCATAAAAAATAATGAATGATATAACTTTTAAGGCATAGGTAAGTTACATAAAATGATTAAGTAATTTTGAACTAGAAACAAGAGCTTCTTTAAAAATCATTTTATTATCAGAGACTTACCATGAATGGTTATTAGCAGGGCCGGATTTTGATGACATGTCATTTTTTTTATTCATCAGAGACAATGCTCATAAATACATAAACTCTGTTCATGATCCCCTGGTTGAAGAAATGTATATTTTATAGGTCTTTTTTGCCATTTTAGATTTTTAGGTCATTTTTCTTGCTTTTTTTTTGTTTAAAAGTCATTTTTACACATTTTTTTTGGATAGAAAATTTAATATTGTTTGAAAATGGCTTTAAAAAGGTTATATATATGAATTATCGGTGTGTTGATAAAACATGATTATTCAAACTTCAAATGTTTTACCACACACTTGTTGATTGAAGAAGATAATGTATGAGTTGAAATGAACTTTGTGCCCCTTTACCTCTGTGCTTATAAAATTCACATTCCTGGTGAGACCTTCACTACACCTAAGTTGAAAAGGGTAGCAGGAGGAGGGGAGAGCAATGTTTATAGTTCAAATGAACTTAGTACCATCTTTACATTCCTAGTGAGTCACTGTCAATACCATGTCTGGTAAGGGCTGCAGGGGGATGGGGGGCCACTGCTTTTAAAGCAGGTATTTGTATTCCAATGCTAAGTAGAACACATAATTTTAGCTGTCAAAGATTTTAAATGCATAGTTTTTATTTATAAAGTGCAAGTTATATTTATTCGTTTGCAATCATTTTATGTGTATTTAGAATGCTTTAAACCAAAACATCTAAAGCGAGTCATTTGAGTCAAATTATTACTGAATTCGGAGAGAATATTTTTTCTACAGAAAGTGAAATACTTTTCTGTAAAAAATGTGAAGTGAAAGTGGCTGACATCAGATAAAGGATTTAACCATTCAACAGAATATCAGCCACAACAAACATGTCCGTGGTATCCAGAATATTGATAAAAAGAAAACCTCTCAATTATTACGGGCAAAAAATGCATTCACGGATCAAAAAAATAATCCTCAACATTTTATAAAGATTTGCGTATATGGGTCATTCTATTCCAGACAAGTCCACACCGAGGAAAAATTGTAAATGGACAGACCAGGAGAGATATTTTTGCTTACGTGTATAGTGTAAATCCTAAGCCTTGTAATAAATACATCATATTACATCATATCAATCAAATTTTGAGGTCATTTTTTTTACAAATTTAAAGTCATTATTTAGAGTTTTTAGCATCATTTTATAGGTAATTTTTTTGCCAATTTTGAGGTCATCAAAATCTGGGCCCTGGTTTTAGCGTATTGCACCAAACATATAGGGAACTTCATCCTTCTTACTTACAAATAAAAGTGTAATAATTCAATAATTAGATGTGATTGATTGAGCAATATTGTTTAGAGTAGAAAAATGTGTATATGCAACAAAAACAAAATTGAGATCGGTCCTACATAGTTTATTGTTCTAAATTATATTTCTGAGTTTTAAATTCTAGATATAGAAAAACAATTATGTCTAATGAGCAAAGAGTCCCAGGTTTGATTACTGGCATGGCTGAAAAATTTATCATAGGTTAAATGTGGGTTTACCCTTTCAGAGTGATGATTTAACGACTGGCAACTGGATATTGTGACTGTCTTGGTCTTAAGTTAGACTCTCTCTATATATATATATATATATATATATATAAAATGCATATGAAGCTACGACAGGCCTAGCAAGCCGGTAGTGGAAAAATATATGGCTTGAATAAAAGAAATGACTCAGGCCAAAAACTGGAAATAGTAATGGATGTAAAAAAAAAAGTTCAGTGATCACTAATTCATCATAAAATTACCATCAAATTCGGCGAGATAAGCCAATGCACCAATAAGTTGTTTTCCCAATGGCGGGTGAGAATCGAAGAAGAATGTGCGCTTCATGTAGAGGCTTACATACTTCCCGTAGTGAAGTTCATCAAATCTGGAAATGACAAATATAATGGAAACACCTCACACAATATCTTAATATGGCCTGAAATGTATTTATATTCAACCAAATGAACTTTTTCAATAAGAAGTAAAGTTCAGCTAAGATGAATTTCTCGTGTCAACTATAAAAATTGTTTGTAGTTTACAGTGCACTTATTTTTATTTTTTTTATTTTTTTCATTTTTAGTTTCACACTCATGCCATTAGCGACATGAGCTACCCCTTGTGAAACAGGATGAGAAGAAAACATACAGGAATGCACCAGTATTCTCATGGAGATCACACTCATGCCATTAGTGACATGAGCTACCCCTTGTGAAACAGGATGAGAAGAAAATGTACAGGAATGCACCAGTATTCTCATGGAGAGCGAATGAAAGGCTACAGTGTGAAAAAAGTACCTGGAGTTCTTCCTGAACTTAGCATCCATTACATGATTATTGGGCCCAAAGCTTCTGATAATTTATCACATATAAGTAACTATTTTGTTATTTGTATCCGTGGTCACATAGTCCAATGCATCACTCCAATGCAGGGTTGTTATAATTTGACCCAGCCCAAAAAAAACACCTGAGTTTTTTTAAACACTTAAAAAAAACCTAAAAAACACTTATATTTTGGATACAAATCAATCGTCTAATTTTTGAAAATGGTTAGTCATTCTGTTGAAAACCTTATGGTTCAAACCCAATAATAATACAATGATTTGTATTTGGTGCTGTACACAATTTTTGAAATTACAGATTTTATACAATAGACTAAGCTATAAAATATGTTTTACTTGGTTAAACAAAATAATATGTTCAGCTAGCAACTCACATGAAATAATATCATTTTAGGTATCTACACGATATTAATCCTAGGCCTTAGAAATAATACTTTGTCAAAAAAGCAAATAAGATAACAAAGGTACTTTTTTAGCTTATACAGTTTTGTTGCCAAGAATTATATTGTTGCATTATTGTGAATTATTATTTTCCTTTATTATATATTATGTCTCTTATTACTCCTTTCCTTACTATATTGAAATTAAAATATGTTTCTCTGGATCCCGAATAATTAATATATTTGAATTATTTGTTTAATCAGATAACATACATAATATCTTTATTTGAACTACAAAAAACCACCAATAAAACCCAAAATAAACCAAGTGGGTTGAGTTTTTTCAACCCTGCTCTAATGTTAGAATGGATTGCCGGTGACGGAGAGATTGAGGTTTGAATTCAATTCAGGTGGACTGAGGATGTTATTTCCTAAATGATTTTCCACTCTCCCCTCACACAAATGTGATTACATTTCCTATAAAATTCCACAAAGTCCTCAACTCTATTCCATTAGCATGATAAATTAAATCGTTTAGCCAAACCAAATACTGAGAAGTAGTGGGGATTAATTTTTATTTAACTAGTAGTATACAACAGCATAGTTAAAAGATAGAGTCGGACACCTTAGCTTAGTCGGTAACATGTAGCTTACCAAGCTAAGGTTCCCAGGGTTCTGGCATGACCAAAAATTTATCATTGGTGAAAATATGGGTTTACCATATCACATTGATAAATCGATGGCCAGGGACTGGATGTTGTGCCTGCCTCGGTCTTAAGATAGATTATAAGGCATATGAAACTACAACAGGCCTAACCAGCTAGTAGTGGAAAATATATGACTTGAATAAAAAATTGACCCAGGTCCAGGTGCCTTTAACCACCAATGAGAGACTTTGATATTTTAAATTCTATTGGATTTATAAAAAAATAAAGATAGGGTAGGGGTACCTATACATTTTGAAAATAATGAATTTGAGTTCATTTGATAAAATAAAAGTCTCCCTCAAACAATCAATGAATGTAAATGGATCAAGAAATAGCTTATAAAAACAAATGGCCGGCTGTCTAAAAATCAAGTGTACATAAGTTATGACAGACCCAGCTAAATAGGTTGAGATGAAGAAGAAATAAAATAATAATATACAAATTAGAAAGCAGAAAAAAATATCACCCTGAGTGCAGATGTATTTGGGAAGACAAAGAGATAGTCTATTATTTTGAAATGACTAATGTTACAAAAAACACTTAAAACTGTTAGGATGTTGCTTTATGTTGACAAACCAGTTGTCTACATAGTAATACTAATTAAACCTAAACCTTGAATAATAATTGACACTCAGCAAGCGCAAATTTAAGGGGGAGGGGGCGTTACAGGGGCCACGTCCCCCCCCCCTCTTTAGGTGGAATATTTGATTTTCTCCCCCATACTAATGGAAGTGGAGGGCAAGGGCTGTTGTGGCGACCAATGAGGTTGTGAGACTAATGATGAGATTTTTATTTTGTAACTTATTGCTAGGTTGTGGGAGAGTATGGGGGGGAGGGGGGGGGGGAAGGGCGTGTGGGCCCTGGGCAAGGTGATTGACAAGAAGGACGTGTGTTAAGGAAAAATATGCCTACCAAAGCACAAAAATGTTTTCCATTTAATTTACAATTTTTTTTAATTCGTGTTTGACTCTCAGTGTGAATAAAATGTATGACTTATTTAAATTTGAGCTTGATCTACAGATACAGGTAGGCCTATAGGTATAAGTTGGTAGGCCTACTGTAAGATAAGTCTTTCTTATAAGGTTAAATATAATCTCCAATACTGAACTCACACAATGCTTCTAGGTTCTTCTAGCTTGTACATGCGGGTGGCTAGAGCTGCCACAAACAGCATCAAAGACACAATATCAATTTCCAATTTAAGCCTGAACCTTTCTTGTGCTTCAATCTGTATGGTTTCATGATTTTGCACAGTGGAACCTTGTTCAGTGTGAGTTTCTGATGTCACAGATGCACCATCTCCCTAAAAAAACAAAAACAAAAAATATTTTTCCACTGAGATAAAAACACCATATTGATTAGGCAATTTTATAACTCAAGAGAAAAAAAATCCCATGATTTCAAACCGCAATTGAGCGGCTGTCGTCAGTTTAAAATGAGAGTGGCAACTTTTGTGGATAGAGCCACTATTTTTTAATTCAATTATACTCTCATTTGTCACCACAAGGTTGTGTTGACCCCGTTCCAGTCTCATTGCTTCACAGAAAAATCTAAAAGTGCCAGGTATCTACAGTAGCCCCACGACTTCTTTGGTGCTGACTGACAGCTAACAGTTGAAATTTAGGTACATACATAAATTTTGACTGTCAGAAGTGACAGATGCTAAACACATGTTTTTGCAGATTATATGGTTCGGCGTAGGGATACATAATTTGGTCTGGTAACTTTTCAAAGCCGTCAGCTCTCAGCTGTGAGCTGTCAGTCAGCTCCAAAGAAGTCGTGGGGCTACTGTAGTCCCGGGACCTTTGGATATGTAACCAGGAACTCTGACCACTAAACCACAGAGCCAGTCTTAAATATAAGTAAAGATGTAACAATATTATAGGCCCTAGCATGCCTCTGCAACTGTCACACCACAATCATTTATCATCATAATCATCATCTCCCAATTCCAGTTAACAGAGAGTGGTAATCAAGGCAATCATTAAGGAAAATAAAGGCAAGTATCTAAGTGTATGAGGAAGGTATTAAAGGGTAGTGTATAAGGTAGGTGATAAAGGGTAGTGTATAAGGTAGGTAATAAAGGTAAGTGTATGAGGAAGGTCATAAAGGCAAGTATACCCCTATATGTGGTTCTTTTAACACCACATCTTTCTACAGTGTCAGGATCTACACATATGAAGAAGCCTAATAAAGGAAAGTGTATGAGGAAGGTAATAAAGGCAAGTGTATGAGGAAGGTAATAAAGGAAACTGTAATAGTTCATCATGCAAATGCCATCTGTTGGTAGTTTGTGGTAAATGGGTTCGAGCCTGTTTTAATTCGGATTGTTGTCTGTGAGGCAGTTTACTCTCTTTAACTTAAGTAGTCTACTGTTGTATGGTCAATATACTTTTAATAAAAGTTTATATTTTGTCTAAGCTTATTTTAGTTAAGCTTAGCAAAAATACTGTCGCAACACAATTGTTCAAGATGTGATGTTGGAATCACAACAAACTTAACATTTGTTTAGAGTTAAGGTTTTATTTATTTATTAGATAAGTAATCACATGATCCAAAGAGCTAGAGATCACTTATAGGACTATGGATTTATAGAAATTGAAATTTTACATTAGTTTGAATTTTAAAAGATTAAGAAGACATTATGAATAGTTTATCATGAAATAAAGTTAAACAATCAAAACCAAACTTTTTTAACAAAATACACAAAACATAAAAGACAGAAGTACCATTACAATTTTACAGTTAAGATAATTTTGAAAAATGTGTGATAACATAGATAAGTAGATTTTATACATAAATGTGAGATTAACACTAAAAATAGAATTAATTATATAAAAAATAAAATTAAAATAACATTAGCAAATAATTAATAAGTACTTTGGGATAAAAATAAAAGTTGCAGAAAATTAAACACTATTGCAATAATAAACAATATATGTAGGTATATACGGGGAAATAATAAAGGATTCTAAATTGTTTAATGGGAAGAGATGTATTAGAATAATTGTGATTGAAAGCAAGTAGATAGGAATAAGACTTAGATGAGGTATTTTACAGTATTGAAGACCTATTTCAATCATAGAGGATAGGTGGTCAAAAACTTTACATAATTTTTGTATGTTGGGTTTAAAGTTATTCACCGGCAGAGAAAATTTTGATAATGCTTTTTAAAATTTGACAGTTAAAGTAATTCAGTAATATCTGTTGGAATTGCATTATATATTATAGTCATTTTATTTAAAGTTGAATTCGTTCCATAGAGTTAAAATATTCATGATATATTTTAAGTGAGCCTCTAGTATGATGATTTGACTGATGGAGTTCTAGTTTGTGGGTACTTTGAAGTTTATTTTTATTTATTTTGTAAGCAAGAATGCCTGTTTGGTAGATAATAAGTTTACTGAGAGGCACTAAATTAGATAATAGCTCTTGTGCTTTTAAATAAAAGCAATCACATGATGCACTTAACAGTGGCATGAAGTTCAGAGTTGTCCAGAGGAGAACTTTCACATTATATATGAAATGTATCATTTGTAATCCTATCATAATATCGTGTTGTGATCCATGTCAAAACAAATTTAGTTCTTAGTTTGTTGGTTATGGTGTGCATACTCCTCCTTCAATGGCTCATTTGTTTATATTTAGCTAACACCAAAATGTTGGGGCCTTTACATGGATATTTTAAGCCCCAGTAAGTTTCTGTTGCAAGAACTTGAATCCTAATTAGCTTTTAACAGCTTGAATCCAATTTTAGTGAATAATTTAGTTCAAACAATCAAAATTCATTGGCTGTATTTTTATCGAGTTGTGACGTAACATAAATCCTGAATATAAGCCTATACAAGGCCTTTGTTTCTTTGCTTTAAATAAAAGTTAAGTTGATCATGATTCTGCTCGTGAGGGCCACGAGTACGAGTTACTTTTGAAAATTTCCGTAAACTTACCTTTGAAATAATGTTTTCATTATTATCAAGACATAAGGCTCTTGGCATCTATTTGTTTAGTGCCCTAATATATTAAATCATTCACAACACAAAAATAAACAACCAAAATATAACTTTTAACATATAGGCCTAATAATAATTTTATATTTACCTCAGCCCTGTCCGTTGAACGTGAATTGTTAAGTTCTGTTAACTTTAATTCTTTGACACAACCATCATTTTTCAAAGTATCTTCACATTCAATTTCTTCAATATAAGAAATTGATTTGCCTTTTGGATATTTCTTTCCCTGTTTTAAGTGAGATGATTTATTTCTTTTGTATGCTTCCATTGTTTCAAAACAGGAAATTATTTATAAAACCTATTAAAATCAATAAATACATTATATATTTTAAAAACCATCTAAATGTGTAGGTCATTGGCACTAACGGGATTTTAAATTGCCATAATACTATTATTATGCTGCGCTGATGTTGTTTGTTGATGAATTTTTAACAAGTTTGCCAACTGCTGTAAGTAATTTGTCTTAATAATTCATTTTATTTTATTTCTAAATGTTGATAAATTAAAATAATGAAAAATGCAGAATGCAGAATGCATTAAATTGTTTGAATGTGGCAACAGACAGAATGGATCTTTGCTTAAATGTCTCCAAAATCAAGGTGATAGTTTTTGATAAGGGCGGATCAGGAATTGATTGCCAGCTTAGTTTAAATGGAAAACTATAAGAACAATGGAATGATTTTGTGTATCTGGTCAGAATATTCTGTAAAAATGGAAAGACAAATGGTGAAATTGATAGACAGTTGACTGCATCTCGGAGAGTAGTTGAAAGTATGTGAACTATTGCAAAAAAAAAAGTATTGAAAGAGGCAAAGATAGTAGTATATAAAAGTGTACCGGGTATGCGGTAAAGCTCATAGATAGTCTCAGTAATGAATGGGTTCTGAAGGAGTGTGGTTTGAAAGGGAATCAAATAGGTCAATGTGAAAGAAGCGTACGTTGGTGCGGGCATGTTAAGAGAATGAGTGTGGATTAAGTGACGAAGCAAATATAAGACTAAAAGGAATAGGTAGGTCATGAAAGACGTGTTTAAATCTTGTAAAAAAGTTTGTGAAAGAGAGGAACATGAGTTTTAAGACTAAAAGAGCATGCATGACTCGGTGTATGGATGTTGTTGAAGCGAAGGGGGAGTGCAAGGATAGGGAAGTGTGGAGAAAATTAGTGAGGAAAGAGTTTATGTACGCGTGATTAAGGGCTTGGTCACCGGTCGTTGGAAGTGAAGAGTCACATCAGTGCCAGTCTCTAATTTACGGTATCAAAAGAAACCAATTGAGTTATACTTTGTCTTCGGTGGCTCAGTAAGAATATCTGTGTGATAAATATTCTTAGCGGGTAGCTAAGTTTAATTTACAATAGCGTTCATTCTTTCCTGCCACTTTAATAACCATTGCCATTACAAAGTAGTGGTAAGAGCCCCTCCCCCCCTCCCGAAGCTTCATTAAATTTTGTAGTTGGAACTATAATCTTCCATCTTAACACATATCCTGTTATCCTCATACATGCTTTTTACTTTCATTACAACTCCTCTTTCTATTTCGGCCTCCTCCATCACCTTTTAAACTTTATCTATATTCATGCTATCATATGTCTTCTCCACATCCATAAATACCATTATCAATTATTTCTCAAATTCATACCATCCTTCCATCAGTTGTCGTGTGGCAAAGATAACGCATATTGTAGACCTCTGATCCCTAAATTCATGCTGTTCCTCTCACCAACTACCTTTAATTTTATTTCTTATTATCTTTTCCGCTATCTTATAATACATTTTTGTAAAGCGTTATTCCCCTATAATGTATGTCTCCTTTCTTGAAAATAGGTGGTTCAATTCCATTTTTCCAATCCCGCTACTCAGGTGTAGCCCACGACAGGCTTAGTAAGCTGGTGGCCAAAAAATACTAAACTACCCCAGAAAATAAAGTAAATCCTAATAAACACTATAAGGTGAAAATCTAGTCAGATTGTCAAGGAAGAATGTTTGAGATCATGTGCAAATAAATATAAAATAGCCTTTATTAAAAACATATCACTATGTTTATGGATAGATGTCAAGAGAGAATAAATACCATCTTTCAAAAATTGTATTTTCCAAACACGTTGATCGGATTCTTCATGCTTTATGTGCACAAAAAAGCACTTTTAATTATGAACCTTAGTTTACCAACAAAGATTTATATAAATATATATATATATATGTTTATTAAAATTAATATATGAGTATTGAGTCCAATATTACTACAATAAATTTAATACACCTAGATCGTTCATGCTTAGCCATTTACTCAGTGCGGGACACTGCAAACATCTCTGGTTATGACGTAACTCGACTTGCACAGAATTTTACTACTAGATATGCATGCGTATCTACTTCCTCTGGGCTCAACCAAGGCTTCTATAGAATACTACGAGATAATATTGGCTGTTACAAATTTTGTGATATAGTTAAAGAGATAAAAATGGTTCCATTACTTATTGATTCTGTTGGTTTTAGAGTTGATCTAAGAAGCAATATAAATAGGCTATTAATTTTTAATTAGTATCGCTAAGCAGAACTTCCTTTGGAAACAACTCTACCTAAAAGAGGCTATATCTTTACATCTAAGTTAAATGAGTTGTATTGAGTTAATCAGGCAACATTAATATTGCTTGGAATAATTTGGGTAGTCAATAACAATAATTCACTAAAATAATTAAAATTTAACCAATTTTAATTATTGCTTTACATGAAAAACATTGTTAGATAAATACAAACATATAATATAATTGTGTACAGTGTTGATTACTTACATTACATACATTTCTTTCAGACAAGTGAATAAGTACCTATAGAAATAAATATCTGATATTATCCAGATTTATTAGTTTGTTGTGTTTTTTTTAAAGGTTGTGAGAACTACTGTTATTTCTCTTTATTTTTCACACTTTAATTTCACATTTGATAATTCCCAATTATTCGAAGCCAAAGCCACGCGGATTTAACTCAAGTGGTATGTCTCGGGGTCTACCCACTCGAAATTTAATATCTCAAAAGATTTTTGACCAATATGGCGCCTGATTTAATAGATTATCTCACACTATTCAAGAATTAAATGTAGTAAATGAGCCGTTTGTATGAATTTATAATGTTAAGGTTAATGTTAATGCATTTGCTAGTAGGTAAAGGCATTATTAAAACTCTTTAGATCAAATAATCTGACAACTAGTAAAAGACGGTGTCGTCTCGATCATCTGTAATGTGTACAAAGATTCCGGTTTATTTTCTTGTCAAGTAGCCTAGATGACAAGTTAAAATGCTAAATAGTTGATTATGTGTGGGAATTCAAAATGGCCTTTAATGTAGTCCTGAATCTAATAATATTGACTACTGAGTGTCAAAATTTTGTTATAACAAAATATTAACCAATTTGGTAGACAATTAAGTTGCCTCCACCAGGTATTAAATAAAATAAATAATAATATAGGGACTGGACTAAGATATGTCTTCAAAATAAGTTCCTTTTTTCTCAGAATATATTTTTGATATGTTCAATATACAAAATGTAGAATGATCTTTACAATAAAGTAAAATACTGAAGATACTATTCAAAGAATCAGCAAGAACGGTTGGGTTATGTTTCACGTGTAAGAAGCAAAACGAGTTATGTTTATTCCGACGTTGTGATTGGTGCATTTTACAGGAAGTAAGTTTTCAGTATGAGAAATTGGTATCTACATACAACATAAAATCGACTCGAGTGGTAGCTCTCTCGAGGACTCGTCTCGAATAAGACTGATTTTCATTCGGGAAGACAAAGATGTTTCATCAACGATTTAGACCATCCGAGTAAAATAAACTAGAGTACAAAACGAGAGATCTCAGGAATAGAGGGACAGGTACCTGAATGGAACTAATTGTCAAAAATAAGAACTGCACAACATCTCATGGCATAGCTTTAGTAGATTTCCGAATGTTTAGTATAGGTTATTCAATAATTGGATCTACTGTGGGTGGGCTACGACTACACGTCTAAAAAGACACCTTATCAACTCATCTACCTCCCTAATTACCAACAACTCTTCTAAGCACCAACAAGCTTGTTGTTGGGGGAGACGGTTTGGAGTTATTTATTGTTTTTTGTAATGCTCCTTCATGTATCAAATGTATTAATTTTAAATAATCAAGATTTTAATG
The DNA here is from genome assembly GCA_902141385.1 of Timema californicum. Taxonomy (NCBI): domain Eukaryota; kingdom Metazoa; phylum Arthropoda; class Insecta; order Phasmatodea; family Timematidae; genus Timema; species Timema californicum. The sequence continues at coordinate 56,461 of CABFOW010000853.1, read as the reverse complement.
TAAATAACTTTAGTAGTAACAATATTGTTAATTTAACCATATTTTTAAAAATCATAATGATGAATCGAGGCCTTGTAAGAAAAACACATTATTTTGATTAATAAATCTGTAATTTCAATAAAAAACATAAAACAAATAATCACTGTCACAATAAGAGTAATACATATTTACATGAGCCTAAAATGTTTTAAAATGTATTATTGATAAAAAGAATATGTATTTTAATTTTTAATACAGAGGATTGGTTATCAGACTACAGTAAACTGAGTAATATAATTTACTGGAAAATTTTAGTTTTAAGCCACTTGCTTTTCTGCACATTAGAGCTAAGTTGAAAGAGCTATTGATTAGGTCATTTAGGAGATGGGGTGAGGGAGGTGTTAGTCATTATTTATAACATTGAGGTATTGGTTTCAATACTTCCACTCATCCACGATAAAATGAAAACATAGTAGGAGTTTGCTAGGAAGAAACTTAAAAGAAATATATATTATTTTATGGTCAACAACGATAACATTTTACCATATCAATAAACCGCTATTTTATACATACAAAAATATTATCTACCAAAGGTGACAGCTGTAAATTCAATGACTTGACATACGAATGCACTAACGTAGATACAGTAAGGTTTCTAGCTGTATGTAGCGCCCTAAGAGAATGATTAATCTAACTATCCAAATTGCACTGAGAAAGTGGTTTGTTCTAGTGTTTCGCATTAGTTTTCCAATACTATCGAAAGTTCACCTTTCTCTTGGTGGATAGCCCGAGCTGTAACCTTGATTTTCTTTTGCTTACCCTTCTTCGGACTGGTTTCATATTCCGTGGCTGAGAGCCACCGCCAACCGTTTCCTGACTTTCCAACCCTTTATCTTTCATCTCTTCTAATAGTGGTATCAGGAACTCCTCGTTGATGAAATTCCCCAGGACCTTGTTGTCTGACGGTTTCCGTTCACGTAACGTTCTATTCTGATAGAAGGCATTGTATTCTTCATCTGCCAGTCTGCGCGCTTCCTCATTTTCTTCAGGACCAAACCTAAACGTCAGCGGTTCATTGTTTTGAGATCCTGGAACTTCATGCCCTCTTGATCGTTTCCCGTGTACTTGACGTGGTTCTCGGGCCTTTACTCTTGTTTCTCTGAAGTGTAACGCGCCGACGGGTTGTACCACACCGTCATCATCGTCGGATTCCCCGAAGCTGTGGGCATCTCCAAACCACTTCATGTCAGCCGGGGAGAGATATCCACCTTTCTCCCCTGTACGGTTCCATGAAGCTATCGAGGGTCGTCTGGGCCTTGACGAGATCGCTAAACGACCAACCTCCACTGGTACATCATCCCCGTCTCCCACTCCATCGGATGCGTTGTATTCGTGGGGATGTCCTAATAACGCTGCGAGGGAATGGGCGTCTTGATCTGGCTTTAAAAACACGTTTTTGTCTGTGAACAAAACCAAACCATATTAATATTTTCCCCTCGATAAAATTCATTACGATATAATTTTAAAAAGTACACACTCTGGTATTAAAATTGTTTAAGGCGTCACTCTCGCAATAGACGGGACTGTGGGCGACAGGGAGATAGGGGCTTGATTTCTGGTCTGATGCACTGTGGGTTATTTCCTTGGTTGTTTTCCACTTATACTCTGCGCAAACGTGAGTACACTTCTTCTAAAATTCAACTGTCCTCATACCTAGCTCATTAGGTATCGTAATTAGTGCATGTGCTTATAACGATAACAACTAGTGAGATGCGATGACAAAAATCAACAAATACTTTATGATGGATTATCAACTTTGTGATTGGGGTTGTTGTTTTTTTGCTAAAGTAATAGTTTTATACTTGATTAAAAGAAATTACTAGAAAGTTATTAGCTTGGTGGTGAAGGTATCTTTTGGTGGCTCCATGGGCCTCGTAAAAATACAGTGGCTCAGGAACATGGTTTTATTGTATCCACGCAAATTGATTTGATAGGTGTACAATATAATTTGTAGCCACATAAATTCTAAGATAAATTATTACCCATAGCTTAAAGGGGAGAGCCCATCTGAAACGGCCAGCATGGCACAGGCCGGTCCGGTTCGGTGCGGCTCAGCTCGTAGTTAGCCCACTTGTAACACCGGACCAGCCATAACGTTTGTAGAAACTCCGTGCAAGTCACAGTTGCAATGCAAAGCTCGTCCGGAGAGGAATAACTGGGGGTGGGTGCAGTTTGTGCCATGGGGTGGGCACTCTTATAGGACTAACTGATCCCGTAAACTAGTTTGGGGCACTATCGCTAGGAACAGCTTACAATGTCACAGAGGAATGCGCATGCGTGGACGTGAAGTTAATAGAAAAGGAAGTGTGGAGTCAATGTAAAGTTTGCCCTTACTCTTTTGTTAGCAATTTGTCGTTTATTTTAAAGAAGGTGGTTAGCTATATTTTCTAGATTTTTGCATTTTATAACGTGGCTTATTTATTTGATTAATTTACATTTCACAATATAAATTGCGTTGTGTTCCGAATAAAACGTCCTGCTTTGAATTTTTTAGTTCATGGCACTAACACCGCGAGCGCTAGCGATGTGGTTCCACTTGCCAACATTAGAGTGGTGTTTCTGTACCTACCCCTTTTCTATGGTTTGTGAGGAGGTGGAAGAGCGTAAAAAAAAAGTGCCGCGAACACAGGCTGATATTAGTTGCCATGCGTTATCCATTTTCCTGTTGTGATAACTTGATTCAGGGCACTATAGAATATAGTGGAATGCAAGGCTGTAGCCGGGGGGTGGGGAGTTTGGGGGTTCAACCACCCCTCCCCCCTAGATTTTATGAACAAAAGATATATGGCTTTATTTAACACCATCAAACAAGATCAATGATAAGATACAAATACAAATTAGGGAGCTGTGTTACCATAAAAAGCACTTCAGAGAGCTTCTAGATATGTTTAATATTTAGAATTTTCTCTAGCTTCCGGCAATTGGGGGATGTGTCCACCAAACACCTTCCACCCCTCACCCCCCACACCGCGAAATGATTGGCCAGTTACGGCCTTGGTGAAATGGGTTCTCTCCAGAGGGGGATTTACGCATAGGTCAAGTAGGCACGTGCCTACCGCGGTAGATTTTAGGGGTGGCACATTTTTAATGACTAAAAAAACCATATCTTTCTGCCAGTTAAAATAATTTTATGGTTTCATTGTGTGTGTGTGTGTG
>CABFOW010000853.1:26426-52364 GCA_902141385.1 Timema californicum | reverse complement strand
CTACCACATTTCCCATGGTGATTGGACTCTGGGAAAATTAGAAAATAGTCCCCAAACCTAACGTAGCCTGGGCGTGATAGTAACAACCTGAAGGGGAAACCCCTTATTTTGAATTTCCGTCTGTTTGTACCTCCAACTAGAGCCTAAACTATTTTACCGATCGGGCTAAAATTTGGTATCTAGGGTTTTCATAGGGTTGACCCGAGGAATTTTTGGAATTGGATATCCAACCCTAAAATTAAGGGTAGTTTACTGAATGGCAAAAGGAGAAAAAATAGATTTACTCAAAATATGCTATAAAGATTTTGATTAAATTTAATTTGAAAACATTTATAAATATTATAAACAAAATGGCTATTCTCAATATTTTGGCAAAATGACTTTAAGGGCTCCGGTCTGATGCATAAATTATATATTTTTATAATATCTCCTAAACTATTTGATATTTGAAATTACTTATCATTAAAAATATGTAGGTCTCTTAATAATACAAATATTTTATTTGAAGCATATTTTTATAAAACCAGTAACTTTCAAGCTATACGCAAATATATATTTTTTTAACTTTTCGAACACAAAAGGTTAAAGTATTGCGACCGTGAAAAAAATCTAACCTGAAATGTTGATGGATGTCAACGTCTCATGACCCCCGAACCCTAAAAAGTGTGTCTTTGCAATGCCGTCTGTCTGTGTGTCTGTTTAAACTTAAAATTAAGAGTAGTTTAATAAAGGGCGAAAAGAGAAAAAATCGATCTTTTCAAAATCGGCTTTAACGATTTTGATTAAAACTCGTACCTAGGTGTTGATTAAGATTATAAATAAACTGGCTATTTTCATTTTCCCATAAAAATGAATTTAGGGTACTTTACAGAAGCAGAAACTTAGGTATCTCCACAACTATTTGATATACTAAATAACTTTTCATTGCAAAATTGTAGTACTATCAAAAATAAACAACTTATATATGAAATATATTTTTATAAAACCAACAGTTTCTGAGATATTGGCAAATATATTAATACAATTTTGTGAGCTTTAGTAGTAAAGAGATACTACTTATGTTTTAACACAATAATTCTCCAATGCCATAGAGTAATTAAATATAAGTAAGTCTCTCAAAATGCTTATGTTGTTTTCCCTTAAACCTCCTAGGAGAAATGTTTTGTACAACAATGATATATCTTTGTTTTAGACTCAATAGTCAATATTTACATTTTTATAGGTCAAAATTTATAAATGAGGAATTTAATAACAATGCGATGGCATGAATATTTGTAACGCCTAATAAAATGTCGAAAATGTTAACCGGAAGTTGAAATTTTAATACGAAATGTTGACCCTTGTGGACCCAATATTGACCTTTTTTTATCGGTTCAAACATACAAGTGCATTAATTCTTTAAAAATAAAATCTTAAAATCTTAAACCAGGAATCAAAAAATGTTTTACATAAATATAGTGTAATCTATGCTTAGGTTTGCTAGTGTATATTATTTCGTTTCACATAATATATTACGAGTTTCGAGTAAATATCTCAATTTTAAAACAATAGAACGAAAAGTCCTTGTGGATCTCCGTACTATTTATAAGTTTATAAGTTTATAAGTTTAACAAACACTTAGACAATATAAATGGTTTACGTTATAATTGCAACAACAACAAAATAGTCATAGGGCGCAATATTTTCAAGATGGCAAATGTAAAATAACGTTTTGAAAGTGGCACAAAATTTTAATTTACTCACCACAAAATTATACTAATATGTACAATTTCACGTTGGTATAAAAAAAGTGAACGGTTGTTTTTCTTATCAACTCCACTTTTACCCCCAGGTTATGTTAGGTTTGGGGATTATCTTCATATCACGCCCAGGCTACGTTAGGTTAGGCTTAGTTCTGTTTTGGCACTCCCTCGAGCCAGCGCCTCGGGCAGACGTTCGGTTCGCCGCCCATGGAGCTCTAGTTTCTAGAGACACCCTAATTTATTACTAATCTCCGCCCCACATCACTTGTCCCCTTCCACTATCTACCCAAACAATAACAACTGTTTGGGCTTCTGACATAATGAAATTAATTTAAACAATGGCCTTTGTTGGAGAATGATGACTGTCTATGGGAATTTAATGGTATATTAAAAGTCATAATATAAAGCTACGATTAATTTAATAATAATGTAAAGGCCAGCGGTGAAATTAGTTGGAAAGTAATGTCGTATTCACTTTTCAAAATGATCCATCTAATTTGGCCGACTTTTTATTAAACGAAAAGGACGGATTATATAGAAATGAGATATTTTGACGGTTAGAAATGCTACTGAAACATTATTTTCCAATAAAACTCCTCGGTGGTCGACAGTCGCAGTACTTCTACGATCATGTTCACAGTCGATAAAAACACATCTGGTAATACTTACAACCCTCATCACGCGATATCACCTCCAAGCTGACAACGTTCTGAAACAAATTATAACTTTTTTATAACTTCATTTGCCTTTTATTTCTTTTTTTCCCCCACCAACTATTATGTATATTACCCATCCGGGCTATCAGCATCCATTTATGATAAATAACTAAGGATCAAGAAGGTAGTAATTTAGAGGAACTGTACCCGTATTTACGTGGAGTATAAGTGGTAAACCATTAAAAAAAATTAAAATGAGTACACGCAAACCTGTTTTTGAACCCCGGCCTACCATTATCGGCAAACCAGACCAGATTAGACTGACATTCAGTCCGCGTACCCATCGATGCAGATATTTAACTAGATAATTCACACTTTTCAACGCAAAGTTGGCTTAACATGGCAATTCTTTGATCCTCGAATTTTTTAAAGCAATTAATTAATATTACAAAATTCCTCAATGTGTGTGTATATATGTGTATATACATAAATAAATAAGTATCATATATATAAATATACATAAATAAATACCATATATATGTGTATGTAGGTATATATATATATGTATATATGCTATAATTGTATAAGTGGGTTAAGGCTAAGAAAATTAAAAAACCATGTATTGTTATCAATATTAAAACAATATAACTTTAATATAATTATTATTTTATTTGTGTTGATTTTATATAATAAAAGATACAAATGCAGATAATTTGATTTGATGTATGATGGATTAAAGTATACTTTTATGGTAGCTCTTTTTTTTGTACTAAAGTCTCTTCTATACTGCGTATAACCCTAACGGGTAGTAAGACGTGGGGATAATAATAATAATAATAATCTCTTTTAGACCATATTCGTAAGGTCCCTAGAACATATCACTGTTAGTTCTGTCCACAAAGTCCCAGTCCGAAACACTCCTTAGAAGTTGGATAAACTTTAACTTTGGTCTGTAATTACTGACGATTAAAAAGAACCAATCAAAGGTAGACCAGTAAATGTACATCGGTATGCGATATTGAAATGAAAGCATCTATTAAACGATCACCATTTTCTAAACGTGTCGTATTTTAATTTATTTAAGAAAACTTCAAAATATTAAGGGTGTAATGTTCGCAAAAACAAACAAAAATCCATTTAACTAAAAAATAAAATTATGAAAATGTTGATTTGTGTTTAGGCCCTATTGAATGTGCTGAAATTGTTTTATTTCGGTGGTTGTTTTTTTTTCTTGACAAAGTATTATTCTTTTACGTTATCTGACATTTTACTATTAGAGTGCGTGAATGAAATTAAAAATTATAAATAATCTAAGTTCATTTTGAGGAGACGCAGTTGACGGAGTACGTAAGCGAGGCTAAACGTGTTCTTATACTGAATACATTCATGACTCCATTCTCTAATATAACCAAGTACTAAAATATAAATATTATACATACTATTTATTAATTTATCCAAAATATCGATGATTTCCAGTAGCAATAATATAAAACAAATGTTGATTCAACTTCAAGTAGATATAAACAAGCTGGTCCTACCTGTATGAAAAACATCAAACCAACTGTCGAAATAAGACTCATTTTTTCTCGCCGAATACGATAGGTACTCAATGAGGTAAATAACGAACGATTTCCTGCCAGTGATTTCGATAATCAGCGGTGGCTTGATTAATTATTCATTTAGTCACTTGACACTTGGTAAGTAATACGATCACAATTTTTTTTTTTAATTCGTTCCAACTTCTTCCACACCGCATATAATTATCGCTTCGTTAATAACGCTTTTCTTTGGTTTAGAACTGTAAAATCAGCTACGCCTTTAAAAGAGATGACTGTAGTATTTAAACGAGCCATCTCATTATACGAAAATAAAAAGACACAAATAAATTATGGCTGTTTCAAACCTCATAAAAATAAAAGTTAATAGTTTAACACAATGTATAACACCATGTTGTAGAATTTCATGATTGAGATATTTTTTTTTGCTCCACGTATTATTAACCGTTCGGGATATTTACATCAGTAGGTTAAGAATGAGGAAGAAAGAATTTTGTGAAAGATAAAGCCGCATTTGCTTGGAGATTAAAGTCGAAAACAATTTAAGAAAAATCACTCTCAATACATTTGACCGAGATTTGAACCTCGAACTTTTGTCACCAACAATCCAGTCTACTGTGGCAATGACACCTTAGGCCGGAGTTTCTAAAACTTTTCTCAATAGCTGACCTCTTGATAAACATTCGACGCATAAGTGATTTTCTTTCAACCGTTTATGTTATACGCATACATTTGTTTTAGCGTCGCGTCGGTCAGGTTATACGCTTATGTAATAATTACGCTAATGGCTTTAAGGATTACGAAGGCTATATTTAGAGAATGCGTATCCAATATTGTGTGGAGAAAGAGTAAAAAACCAACTAGGAAAAACCACCCTCAGTACACATGCCCAAGATTCGAACCTCGATCTCCCCGTCATCAGTAATCCAGTCTACTGCGAGAATAGCGCGTTAGACCATCTGGTCACCCGAGCGGATTTCACCTCGTCTTACTACCCATTTGGTCTATACGCATTTGTAAAAATTGCGTTAATCTGTCATATTGTTAAGGAAGGTTGCCTTTATAGGAACTTTACCCGCAATTGCGTGGAGGCAGAGGGGAGAACCATTTATGGAAAACCAACTTCAGTACGCCCGACCAGGATTCTAGCCCCGATCTTACCATCATCAGAAGTCTAGTCTATTGCGAGTGTAACGCCTAAGACCAAGGTTGTTCAACTCATTTGATCATAAGGGCCATATTGAAAATTGAAAATACTGAGAAGGTTGCATTTCAAAAAAATTATATTTTGTAAACATCTAAATAAAATAAACATATATATTTTTAATAGAAAAAGGAAATTGAGAATATAATAGTATTTTAAAACTCTCTATTTACCATCAGATATATGCAACCTTTTGTTTGCATCTTGTGATGAAACTTTCCCTTTAAAAAAAGATGGTCAATAATTAAAACAAACCGAGGAAGGATCTTTGAACGCAAAGTGTTACAGCAAAGCTTGGATTTTTTTTATCAAGAAATAGAAATAACCATTGTTCTTCATGCCTGTAAATTCTTAACTTGGCTTGAAAGCAATTACTGGGACTAAAATATTCTATCAGGGGAACTTAATCTCGAAAGATTTAAACTTTGAGTTTTTTTTTGAATCGACTGATTATAACAGCACACGACTTATAAACAAACCTTAATCTAGAAAAGACACAACACCCAGCTCCCGGCCGTTAATTTATCACTATGAAAATGTGAAAAACACACAAAATACATGTTTCGGCCATGCGGGGAATAGAACCTAGGACCATGAGCTACCGACTTAGCTAAGATGTTGAACTTGGATAAACTAATAAGGTGTCGGGAAAATTGCGCCAGGGAAAACTGCGCCTTCCGAGAAAAAAGGGAAAACTGCGCTCTCGCATGAATCATCACACTAATAGGTGGGGAAAATGCGCCCACATGACCTTGTCTGTCCTACCGAAATAATTTTAAGAGGCCGGTCAACACTTGTTTACATGGTAAAACTAAATAAAAGATTGTGACAAAACCGTTCTATGGATTTGAAATTCTTGTCTGTCCTACCGAAATAATTTTAACAAGTTCATGTGGGCGCACTTTTCTCACTTTCCTCACGACCTTACCATTTCCCCCGGCTTAGATCGGCTCATCGCATCCTTTTGTTTAGGAGGGTGAGTATTTCAAATCGACTCATTGCAAATCATGAGGTCTTTAGGAGGTCAAAGTACATCGATTCATCGCACCTGTTTCTTTCCCTGTTGTTTAGGTTAGGTTATGTTAGGTTAGGCTTTTCAATTAAATATAGATTAGTGTGTATTTGTCAGCATTTGATGTTAACGTATAAATTGAATTTACCAAACTCACTATTGGCTACCATTTATTCAATTTTTGAATCTAGGCTATACTCTTCAAACACTTTGTTAGGTCCTTGGGCGTACTTGTTTTGTAAGTGTGTAAACCAGTGTGTGGGGCCGCACTTTTCTCACCTAATGGTGTGATTATTCATTCGAGGGTGCAGTTTTTCCTTCTTTTTTTCTGGGAAGGCGCAGTTTTCTCGGGCGTAATTTTCCCTAATCCCCAAATAGTATAATATGCGTTACGTTTCAAATTAATGGGGAGAATAACAAAAAAGATCAAAACTTAAAGATAGGAAAAAGATTTCAAAATTAGCCATATTAAAAATATTGAATTAGTCTAGTGTTACGTGTGTGTTTTAGCTGATTCGGCGGCACGTCTGTCTTCTAAGCTGAGGATTTTAGCTGAAAAATGTATCAATTGTGAAAATGTATTAATTTAAATTCCTGGGTTACCCGACACCTTGGCCGATATAGTGTATATCTATTGAATTAAGGGTTTCTGGTTCGATTCCTGACATGCTCTACAAATGTATCATTGGTAAAGTGTTGTTTTCCCCTTTCACAGTGAAGAATTAACAGGCGTTGGCTGGGTTTGAGTCTGTTCTGGATTTAAGTGTATGAGTCGTATGCGGATATAATCTGTCCGTTCAGAAAGTTCACTTTAAATATTTCAAATAAGTGTGGGGGAGATATTTTCCTAGAGATATATCAAACCCTCACCCCATCTTGTTGTCAATTCGGGGTATATTTTTCCTTATTACACTGTTGAAGAAGGACTTGCCAAATAATTAGTGGCGAGTGCATGCTAATTATGAAGTACTTAGCGGTGTGACCTTGAGATGGACTTAGTAATATATTCTTCGCGCTGTCGTTAATTTAAAGTGATTTGTTTGTTATTATAACCTTTGAACGTTCTGCGACTGATTAGTTGTCCGTCTCTATTTCAAACAGTTCGTGTGTCTTTTAGTAAGTGAGTTGGTTTTTAGGTGAGATACAAGACAACTAAATTACAGGTAGGATATTAAGCACCAAATCACGCTATAGCTAGTGGTCACGTAGTCTAAGGCATTATGTACGCAATGAACTGGATCGCTAATGACGAGGAATTTGAGGCTTGAATCTGAGGCGGATACAAAAGGTGATAAAGGTGTTTTTCAACCCACAAGCGATTTTTCTCAAGGGGCCTCCATCGCTTCTACACGCGAATGCGGGTACACTTTATGCTTATACAGTCACACCTTAGAGTAAACATTTAAATAAACCTTATTGGTATGAACTACTTCATTGTCAGAATGATCTAAGACGTCACTCTCGTATTATACTGGCTTGCTGAAGACGGGGAGATCGGAGATCTAGTCCTGGTCGGTTCTACTGAGGGTTTGTTTTTCTTGAATGGTTTCCCAAGCTTTTTCCGCGCAAACGTGGGTGAATTACGTCTTAAACTCTTCCTTTTTCAACCGTACCCCATTAGAGTAACTATCAATGATACTATATTCATATAACCTGAACAGGTAGTAAGAAACGGCCAATAAAATAAACCACTATAATATTGATGGAAGCAAAAGCCAGCCAGCACCCCATGGGTACAGGATTAGAGAGACCAAATTTAATTCCAGGTGTTAACAAAAATAATGTACTATTTGTTTAGGGGCGAATAATTTGATTACGATTGTCCAATTTTCATTGGGAGGGCTTTATCTGACAGATAAAAGAGTTGCCACGTATACATTAATGTATCCACGCGTCAGGTCGTGTGGTTTGCAGCTGTCGCTTTTGATAGTTATCAATACCTTTATAAATAATTATTATTATATTACATAGTAGTATAATAATATTATATAAATATAGTAATTATTATTATTACTTGTGTACTTTTAAGTGCTGGCCAGTCATAGGTGTCACGACTGTTGGACAGCAATATAATAAAGGACATTATTATTATTATTATTATTATTATTATTATTATTATAACTGACTGAGCTAAGATAGGATCTGCTTTATCTTGAGCATTTGGCATTCCGTTTGTTTGTCCGTCTGTCTGTACGTGCGGATCTTTGCTACGCGATAAATGACAAATGCATGAACCAATTTTTTTTAACGATTTTTTTTTTGCCAGGGATATTTTTAAACCTAAGCCGAACGATTTATACCCCCTCCGCTTATCCTGGAAGTTAACGAGCTTACCTTGTATGGTGCCACCTTTTTTGTTTTGTTTTTTTGCACATATGACAGAGAGGGACTTTGCCATCCAGGTTTAGTCACCTTATGTGTAGACTATTAGCCCCTCTGGTGGCACAGAACATATAATTTGAGGTTTTGAGTGTTCGAAGGTTCAAGGATTTGAAATTATGTGGATTCGAGGGTTTTAGGATTTGGGGGCCTCATACTGTTGGACAGCAATATAATAAAGGAAATTATTATTATTATTATAACTGGCTGAGCTAATCTAGGATCTGCTTTAACTTGAGCATTTGGCATTCCGTCTGTTTGTCCGTCTGTCTGTACGTGCGGATCTTTGCTACGCGATAAGTGACAAATGCATGAACCAATTTTTTAACGATTTTTTTGCCAGGGACATTTTTAAACCTAAGCCGAACGATTTGTGCCCCCTCCGCTTATCCTGGTAGTTAACGATCTTACCTTGTATGGTGCCACTTTTTTTTTCGTTTGGCACATATGACAGGGAGGGACTTTTCCATCCAAGTTCAGTCACCTTATGTGTAGACTATTAGCCACTCTGGTGGCACAGAACATATTTATAATTTGAGGTTTTGAGTGTTCGAAGGTTCAAGGATTTGAAATTATGTGGATTCGAGGGTTTTAGGATTTGGGGGCCTCATCCCTAGTTCATTGTAACTTGGGTGTAATCTCACTGTCTGAAGGTCCAAGCGGGTCGGAGGAACGACAGACATGTTGCGGGTACCAGAGGAGTCGTCCAGACAGTCCTCCATTCGAAGCTCCGGGGTTAACGGCTCCCACCAGGGAAGGCGTCGAGCAGAAGCGTTCCTGGGTTCGGGCTTCGACATCAACAGTTTGTTATTTTATTCATTATGTATTCAAACAAAATTAAATAATCATTCAGTGAAGATTATGGCCATTAGCTGGTAGGTCAATTCATTTAAACATAGTCGATTCCTGGATATAGCTTATTGTTAGAGAAATCGGTGCGCTTAATCAAGCGTCTTGGCCTCAATTCCCGTGTCAAGATGTCATTTTTCAGCTTTATTAGAAACCCATCAATCCTAAGCGGGATTATTTGAAATTCCAAATCATCCAGAACACCCTTCCATCTAATATAAACCCGTATTAATATTAACTAAAAATCTCCTATTACAATCATGTCCTGCAAAATACATTACAATAATAATAAAAAAATAGTTTTAAATAATTTATTTTTTTAAATAAGTTATAGGTTTTATTCTGTCTTTCTTTGCAACACAGATTATTCCTAGTACTATACTGAATCACTGTATATAAATATGTTATTCCCACGATATATCTCATATTTAAATCCCTAACGGCAAACAATCTCCAACATTATGGAGTATCTGGAATTTCTATTATCTTGCCTGGACCTGATCCCATCAAATTTGGATGATGGACGAGTTCCTATTGTATATTTTGAAGTAAGAAAATAGGTAAATAAATATAGTAAGTTGTGTGGGCTAGAAGGTTTGACTTTGTTTCTAAGGGCAGAAGATCAATCCCTAGCTGAGTGAATGTAATTTTTTTTTTTTACAAAAACATGATTTACCATTCTACTTTAGATGCTAGTAGATATATCTTGTTTAAATTAAAAGTAGATAATGTAATTTGCTAGTAGCCATTACCGGGGTTAGAGCGTATTAACATAATAATGGTTCAATTACAATATGTACCACTTAATTTTTTTTTACACCTGCCAACATCGTCCGATATCTGATTCATTCATTTAATTCTTGGTCTCCCTCTTGAATTTATCTCCTCCACTTACTTTCCACAGCCTCGCTGATGAATCTTTTCCCTATCCCTTCTCTAATTTAATGGTGGTGTACTTCGTCTAGATATCTTGATTAAATTAAAAGTAGATAATGTAATTTGCTAGTAGCTATTACCGGGATTAGAGCGTATTAACATAATAATGGTTCAATTACAATATGTACCACTTAATTTTTTTCACACCTGCCAACATCGTCCGATATCTGATTCATTCACTTAATTCTTCGTCTCCCTCTTGAATTTATCTCCTCCACTTACTTTCCACAGCCTCGCAGATGAATCTTTTCCCTGTCCCTTCTCTAATTTAATGGTGGTGTACTTCGTCTAGACAGAAAAAAGGAAATGTCTAAGGAATATGATCAATGTGATTCAATAGTATACAGCCAGTAAAAAAAATCAATCACGTTAATATCACACTTTAATGTCTAGAGAAAAGATTAGAAGGGCGGAAAGAGCAAGGGAACGGCCAGAGTGAGCGAGCGCGCGAGCGACTAAAAAATAAAATAGAACACATAGTTTGAAATGAGAGGTGTCCAGAGCACGCGCGCTCGAGCCGGTACAGTCTAGCTTACAGGCGCTAGACAATATTATTGTGTGTTGGTTCATTGAGTGTTAGGAATAGGAAAACGCTAGGAGTTTGGTGTTTACTGGAATGAAAACAAAACTATTTTCTATCTCCTATAACATAAAAAACTAAACATAGTTTTAAAGTTGATCTCTTCCACTCTGAAAAGTATAAAACAAATATTAAAAAATACGATGAAATGTTACATTTGGACAACTTGGACTCCAAAAGATTTAAAATAAATACTTGGATAGCTTTAAAATAAATACTTGGATAGGTTTAAAATGTTGTGCTGGAGAAGATCGGGTGGACAAACAAGCTGACAAATGAAGTCCTAAGAAAAGTGGGTGATAGGAGAACCATTGTGTATGTGAATCTTCGGTACGGAGCAAACTGGATCGCACACATCCTCATGAGGAACTGTCTTCTGCGCGACGTCATAGAAGGGAAAGTTGAGGGAAAGCGAGGCTTTGGAAGGAGTAGGATTCAAATATTGGATGACTTGCAAAAAAAAAAATGTCCGGAGCTGAAGGAGGAGGCAGAGGACAGGGCGTATTGGCGGTCTAAGTTCATTGACAAAAAGAAATGGACCTGGCGTAAGACAGAGCAAATAGTAATATTTTTAGTTGGCCATCAAGGTCTGTATGAACTTGAAACGAATGGTAGCTATTATAGGAGCATATAATGGATATTTATGATTCAAATGATTTAATTTAATACTCGGCTATTTTAGCGCCTTAGAGATACGAAGCTTTCGAAATATGTTTACCACATATACGTTAAGAGTGTGACCGCTATCAGACGGTTCTTTATTCCAAACATTGACTGATGGTCACTAATGTCAACCTGTTGAGAAATACTTAGTGTGTTCTTATTAATACTATATTATCAATAAACAGTTTTATCAAACTCTTCTAATAATATTTTCAAGGAATGTTTGCAATAAAGTACCTCTTCCTATCACTAACATACACTCCTACCTTAGACTCTAGACGAGGGTCTCCTCTAAGTTTGTTATTCTTTTCTAAGTTTCCAATCCGGAATTTGAGAGAGAACGAGGCCATGTTGTGGAAAAGGATATCACCAGCCCCCCGGCCTCAACTCCAGCCGGGACCTCATCCCCCGAGAAATCACCGGGGTAAGTATTCACAAACATATAGTCATAATTTCATAGTAAGAGTCTTTAAATTATTATTATTAGCGCCGCGTCTTACTACCCGTTCGGGTTACACGCACTTACGCTAACGTGTAATGATAGGGTGATTGTGAGATGAAATGGAGGACCTACAGTTTAACGTGGAATCCAAACCACGGCGAAGGCCTGGCATTCCACACATTCACAAGTTTTGATTAATAAACGTCTTGTCAGAGGTGAAGGAAGGAAGGGTTTGGTAATCAGATAGATCTGTGCCGGGACCGAGGATTGAGCCCCGGAATCTAGCAAGGGACTTTAAAGAAAATACTAATTATTTTTGTGGTCAACATAATGTTACAATATTATTACTATTGTTTTATAGGGATTAATACTATCTATCAATAATAACATATGCAGTTCACATGTATTGATGCTTTAATACGTGAAAGTAGAGATAATAACTTATTTAACTGTCAGATAAGGCCCTTACTATCAAAATTTGACTCTATATGCATAATCTTTGTCAACTTTAACAAATACAAAACCAGAAAGCATAACTCTGATATTTTGCACTTCTAAGGTCAACCGGCCGGGTGTACTGAGGGTGTAATTTTCAAAATAGTTTCTCCCTGTCCCTCCAAGCAATTGTGGGTACATTTCCTTTCAACTCTACTTTCCTCATCCATACCCAACTAGTGTAAATATGTGGATATCCCGGACATGAAGCTGGATAATCTAGGGCTATCCAAAGTCCACAATGTACTCGTTGTTCTCAGGCTGTGGCGCGCGAGACTCGACTGTCTGACCCTGGTGGTGTCCAAGGTGACGTCACACCCATGGTGCCCGTGCTGGATGTACTTCTCCCGGGTCATCTCTCTGGTCGTGATCGGGCTCCTCCTTTGGGGTATACTGTACTCCGTGGGGGGTAACACAGCGAGCCCTGGTGGTCAACTCTTCAACTTGTACGTACTGTACGTGACCGCCATCTTGGCGGGGTACGTGGCCCACTGGTGCAAGCTGCCCCCCATGGTGGGGATGTTGCTCATGGGGGTTTTGCTCAGGAATATTGGCTTCCTCGCCGTCGGCGGAAACTATCTGCGTCTCGTCACCTTCTTGAGGTAACACGGTGACAGCGGTACTTGAAATATTTATAAAATAATAATAATTATTATTATGTTTATTATCATATCTAGATCAAAGCTTTAATATGCAAGTGTTGCTTGGAATTCCATTACCTTAACTGACCCTCTCAGAGTGGAAAACTTTCAGCGTAAATTTGTTGCTGCTTGCTCTGATAAATTCTTTACTAACCGGATTTATTAGAATTATTACAGAATTCGAAACTTTTTATGGTCCTACACTATCCTTTCACGTGGACTTTATTGTGATGTCCTTTTTGTTTGTTTTTAATACTTTCAATAACAACATTTCTTGTAAATTTGCCCTCTATTAACTTATGTAAGAATCCATGTCCTTTCTCAGGTCTCTCGTAATCAAAAATTATTTTCTCTCAATAACTCTTTCAAGGTTAGCCCTATAGGCCGTTGTATTCATGGCGCCAATATTAGATTTGATGAACTCGACTTTTATCACAAAAGAAAAGCCAAACTTAGAGAGATATTTAAAGAACACCCTAAGCATTAACTTATCCTGTATATGTTCTTCCTCTAATATTTAGATTTGCATTATTCTACTTGTTGTTTTTATTATTTGTGTTTGAAATGATACCAATGCTAATTTATTTTTACTACTTCTCTTTATTAAGGTAGTTTATTATTTTCATCTGTTAGTAGCTATTTATTCGTATTTGTCATTATTACTTAGCTACTGTATGGTTGTTTATTATATTTTCTTATGTATTTATGATTACCATATCATGAATTTGTTAACTTTTCAATGCCGGCCTTTTATAGTTCTTGTGACTGTTGACCACAATTATAATAAAAGAAATTTAAAATTTAAATTATTAATATTATAAATATATATATTATTATCACTATTATAATTTATTTAGCAAGGGGATTAGTACCCGTTCGGGCTATACGCTTATGTACTAACTACGCTAATGGTTTTAGGAAATTGGAAGGTTATATTTAGAGGAAGTGTATCCATATTTGCATGAAGGAAGAGTGAAAAACTATTTTGTAAAAAAAACTAAGTACACTCAACCTATGCTCAAACTTATATCTCCCTGTCATTGGCAGTCTAGTCTAACACGAGAGTAGAACGTTAGACCACGCTGCCACCGAAGCAGGCTATAAATTATTATTAATATTATAAAATATTTGACTGTTTATGTCTCATAATATGAATATCTAATCATACTAAATTTAAGCTCCACACATTAATTACGTTACCAAAACAATGCTATACAAAAAACAAACATAAAATAACAAGTTTAACCCCGCTTAACTCGTGAACTGAAATGATTTAAAATCATTAAATGACTATTTATAACTTATATTTTGCTTTATTATCTAATGATCTTAAATAGTGAAGTAACTTCGACCCATATTAGAATTCTTGACGTATGAATCTATTTATGGGCGTATATAGTTGGACCACGTATCTACGTTATATGTGACCGGCTTTTAAAAAGGTATCGTTGGTCCCACATTCAGTTGCGTTTAAAGGGTTAGCGTTAAAATCATATTACAAATTAGGCCACAAGCTCCTTTTTGGGAATCGAAAAAAAAGTGCGTACTCGTGTAAGCTACTAACTCTGCCCTGGCTGTTGTGGCGCTCTATTTAGAATGGTTGTAAATTTTTTCTCAAGCTAAGCGATAAACATCAACTAAGATACAACGAAATGCTAAGCTAATCAAACCTAGCCTAACATAACCTATTCTAACCTTACCTAAATAAGCCTAGTCTAATACAAGGCAAAAAGATGGGTAGGGCCGAATTCATATCTGCCCGCAGGTCTAATATCTGTTAAAGTCCTTCTGGCCAGTGAAAATAAGGCCCAACTAAACTATGACGATAATCCTCTTTGTTGTTGATAGTGGCCCAAATATGACGATAATCCTCCTAGTTGTTGACAGTTGCCCAACTATGACCATAATCCTATTTGTTGTTGATAGTGGCCCAACTATGACGATAATCCTCTTAGTTGTTGACAGTAGCCCAACCAAGCTATGACGATAATCCTCCTAGTTGATGACAGTTGCCCAACCATGACGATAATCCTCTTAGTTGTTGACAGTTGCCCGACTAAGCTATGAACTTTTGGGACAAGGGGTCTCGTTGCCCAACTGTTATGCACCGATATTGATGTAGTTTTATTGCCTTTTGTGACAGTCAGATAACAGTTCTTCTTAGTATAGCTGATAGCCGTTACTGGTACTAGACCATGTTTGTTATGTTTGTCACTAGGAGGATCGCGCTGATGACGATCCTGACGCGAGCGGGTATCGAACTGGACCCCAAGCACCTGGAGCGCTTCAGCTACGTCATGCTACGCCTGGCCATCGTCCCCTCCGTGATAGAGGCGGTGGTTGTCATGTTACTCACACGTTACGTCATGGGGTTGCCTTGGGTCTGGGGGATGTTGCTGGGGTGCGTATTATAGCTTTAAAAACTAATATTTTCCGGCAAGTTTTCAATAGGAGAATTAATCTTTCAGGAATTGTTTCGGTAAGAATATAAAACTAGTTGCCCACTACGGTGAGCCGCGCCATTCCTAGCCCCCGACGTGTCTTGTGGAACATTCCATGCGTCTTCCTTCGAAGGTCTGCCCATGTATACTGAATATCTCCTCTGAGGGAAATGCAGGTCTTCTGGAGAAAANGGTTGAATTAGAGGAAGTGAACCCGCATTTGTGTGGAGGGAGAGTGGAAAACCATTTAGGAAAAACCACCCCCAGTTCACCCGACCGAGATTCGAACCTCGATCTCCCCGTCCTCAGCAGTCGAGCTCAACACGACTAGTGCATTAGCTAACTACGCCACCGAGGCGGGTAACTATCATTCATTCACGACTTTAATTTACTTGCATGACAACTCAAAAAGTCATTAGAAATAGTCCCTAATGTATCCCTATGCCAACAGCTGACATCTATCACTTTGGACAACTGCAATGAAAACCGATGGTAATATACAAATGTGATAGTTAACCACTGTAATTTAGGCCAATATTATTTGTATATTAATTTGAGCTCGGATACAAAGATTATTTATCGTTTTATTCCACTTTTTAAAAGAGGTATTATTCACAGCACTTCCACAAAATATCTAACGAAAATAGGTTTAAAATGACGACCGACGAATTTAAACCATGTGATTGAACGTGACGGAAACAATTTCTTTACAATGACACACCCATACAGTGGATAAAAATAGTTTTATTCAGTTAAATATTTCGAAATAAGATAAAATGATCATAAATTAATTAATTATATATTAAAAAAGTGACAAGATTTTTCCTCTTTTCCAAGTAAATACGATGCCTGTATTAAAGGTTAATGAATAATATATGCACTATATTACACATAGTAAATAACGTTCCAAAACGAAGAATACGTACTTTTAATTATGTTGAAAACATTGTTTGAAGTTGGATTAAAATAAATTATTAAAAGTAACTAAATAATATTAGAAAGTTTAAGTTATTTTAAATGTAAAATATAACAGGTAATTTAAAAACTTAACATTTATAACAAAACAGTGGTCTTTTACAAGTGTTGGCCGCCCCAAAACCTAAACAAATGGTTTTTGAACTGTCATCCAAGTAAAAACCCATCATGAACAGGCTTTAATAGTTTGGCTTTCATAGGAAGCACGTTATTTAAACTTGAAACTTATGTTGACATAATGGCGAAAAGAAAAATACTGCAATTGTTTTTACATTCTTAGTACGTGTAACTAATGATGTAAAGATAAATTATACAGTAGCTCATAAGGAAGTATTTATAGAAGCTTTTGATAACTTTTTAAACAATAAATCAAATAATACATATCTCTAGAATGCCAAATTTGAGTTACTTTCAATCCATGCTGTTGATCGAAAGTGGGCTTCTTATATAAATCAAGGCTTATAATCTAATGTTCATAGAAAGGGCCCTTTAGATAAAAACAAGCCTATTTTTTTGGCCAAAATTGATAATATTTTACTATATTATTATTGTTATTTTATATTTATTTAATAATATTTATCGAGAGACACCGCTGAAGATCACATGGTCTGACATATGGATATGTGAATGTATATATAGTAGCTTTTCTATATCTCAGATAAGAGCCTTCTTATGAAAATTAGGCTCTAACTGAGCACTATTGAAACCCAATTCCACCCACAAAACTAATTTGGGGAAAGATGGAGGCCTACAACACATCGAAGCTACTAGACTATATTTTTATAATTATTGTTTTCTATTAGAAATTTTATTGCCTATTTTAATGTAGCGGTTGTAGTCAGTATTTAAAATACTATTTATTAATCTTTTAAAAATTATTATAATTTGAAATAGGTAATATTTAATGAGATATCTATTGGTGAAACGTGGGTCTACCCTTTCACAGTGATGAATAATTAACGGCCGGGGACTGGATGTTGTGCCTGTCCTAGTATTAAGTTAGATTATAAGGCATATGAAGCTACGACAGGCCTGGAAGGCTGGCGGTGGAAAAATATGTGACTCGAATAAAAAACTGACTCAAACCACAGGCTGGAAACAGTAATGGATATAATGAGATATTTCAAATTTGTTCATAATGTATCTAAGTTTTCTTTTTCCTTCTGATTCTTTCCAACGTGAAAAGATTATTATGGGTGTTGAAGTCGAAACTGAAACGAGGGAGATTTCACCATCGACCTCAACACTTCTAAACTTCACAAACCACTATAAATCGTGGTATTTGATTTGACGCCAAACTGAGGCCATGAATACAACATTTTCGTATCATTCATTTCACACAACACCTTGATCCATGACGGTTGTTAAAAGTAATCCCCCACACTCCGAAAATTTGTCCCCACCTGTCATTTCCGTTTTAACACTATTTAGAGTTGATGGTTTATTTTGATCACTTAAGTTTGGTTCCAGATTCGATATGGAGTGACATCTTCAGAGGTCCCGTGGGAATCACTACAAAACTAATTTGGGGAAAGATGGAGGCCTACAACACATCGAAGCTACTAGACTATATTTTTATAATTATTGTTTTCTATTGGAAATTTTATTACCTATTTTAATGTAGCGGTTGTAGTCAGTATTTAAAATACTATTTATTAATATTTTAAAAAATATTATAATTTGAAATAGATAATATTTAATGAGATATCTATTGGTGAAACGTGGGTCTACCCTTTCAAAGTGATGAATTAACTTTGGGGGACTGGGTGTTGTGCCTGTCCTAGTCTTAAGTTATATTATAAGGCATATGAAGCTACGACTGGCCTAGCAAGCCATCAGTGGGAAAATATATGACTTGAATAAAAAACTGGCCAAAGCCACAAGCTGGAACCACTAATGGATATAATGAGATATTTCAAATTTGTTCATAATATAGCTAAGTTTTCTTTTTCCTTCGGATTGTTTCCAACGTGCAAAGATTATTATGGGTGTTGAAGTCGAAACCGAAACGAGGGAGATTTCACCATCGACCTCAACACTTCTAAACTTCACAACCTACTATAAATCGTGGTATTTGATTTGACGCCAAACTGAGGCCGTGAATATAACATTTTCGTATCATTTCACACAACACCTTGATCCATGTCGATTGTTAAAAGTAATCCCCCACATTCCGAAAATGTGTCCCCACCTGTCATTTCCGTTTTAACACTATTTACAGTTGATGGTTTATTTTGATCACTTAAGTTTGGTTCCAGATTCGATATGGAGTGACATCTTCAGAGGTCCCGTGGGAATCACTATAGGCCTCACTATAGGAATAACTTGGGGACTACTTCTCAAACATGTTCCAGAGATGTGGGATGTAAGTATGATAAATGCCGGGTTTGTTATTTTTTTTGATCACCGCGTCTTACTTAATACCTTTTCAGGGTAAAAGAATACACGGTAATTATTCTAATGTGGTAGGGATAAGAAAGGAATCATTTTATAAGTAATATAGCCTCATTTGCATGGAAGGAGAGTGGGAAACCATTAAGGAAAAACCACATTCAACAGATCCGACCGGAATTTGACCACCGATCTTCCCGTCATCATCAGGCCACTCTAACACGAGAGTGCCACATTTGTACACTTATTATAATTGTACGGGATTGCATATTAATGGGTCACATAGTCAAAGCTATTATTTATGCATTTTAGTGAGGATTACTCCATCTAGATATCACATTCTGAAAATTTAAAAGTCACACCTGGAAATGGGAATCGGCTGCGTTATCTGATAGCTCGTGATCTTAATAAAATCACACATTTGTAACCGACGATTTCCGCACGTCCATCATAGACTCTGCCTTAAAATATGAATGAAGAATGACCATGGGCACGGGATGAATCCTGTATAACTCAGTGGTAAGAGCATTGGCGTACTAAGCCAAAGTTTCCGAGTTCGATTCCCTATATTCAGGTGTCATTTTTCAATTTTCAGAATTTAAAATAACACTTTGACACTGGAATCAGACCCAATATCTCTGGATTAGCGTGCAAAGATTCACCCCATGCTCAGGGTCATTATTCACTCATAGTCATAGTTTAAGGCAGAGTCTAAGCTAAACCTAATGTCCCAGGTTTGATTTCCGTGTCCAGTCCCATTTTCCTTGATTTAAATCCATTTATTTGAGGCTACCTCCATACGTAAATTTCCGTAATTACAACATTTACACCTTTTTTTTGTTTACATTCATTTATAAGATAATGTTTGGACTAAAAAATATATGATAGGGGAGGGGTGCCAAAACGAAAGTTCACCTGGACTATAGTCTTCTAAAGAAGATACAAGGGTAATTTCAAATCCTTTACCTACACTTTAGGTCATTCTCGTCTTCAAACAGAAGATTGAGAGAGATGGCCTGTCGAAATTTGGGAAATATTGGCTTGATTAAGAACGAATTAGCGAACAAAATTCGATGATTCAAAAATAACAATTACAAACCAAAACGGAGGCTTCATAGTTATATTCAACAGCTGGTCGTTGTCCTATTCATGGACCACTGACGACCAGTGGCATGACATGCTCTTCCCAGCAGCTCGCTGGGACATTCACAGGACCCATCCGGGTTAGAAGATGCAAAACGTATTGACACTTTAATAATATCAATATTTTACTTTCGATACCAGTGCTCTTTCCCCGGTATTTTAGTTTAAATACTTTTAGTTACATGTGTTATTACTTATACTTAAAGCTGTAGAAATGATATCGATACTTTAATAATATCGGTATTTTCCTTTACCTACCTTTTTTTCTACTCGAGATTTTGGTTTCGATTATTTTTTCCAGATGAATACTTTGCCCCGACAATTTTTTTAAACATTCATTATCTTAAAACGTTATTTTTCTTAACTCTTTTCCCTTTCATTTCTAGTTTAATTGGCTTCCTATATCTTCCTTCATACAATCCACATTTTATACAAGTGTTGCAACCGCAACATCTTGACCATGAGATGGGAGCCACCGCCAACAGTTAAAAAAATAGATAGTTAAACTTCTGTGTCGTGAAGTTTATTTGAGATAAAGAATTTTTCATAAACTCTCCCCAAGAAAGCATAGAAGACGTCGCAGCCCACTGATGTATTTCCGACAAACATACCTTGAAAGAACCTGGATAGCCAGGAATATCATTTGAGTGCAAAACGTCTCTAGAAATTTTTAAAAATCCTTCTCTAATACAGGAGTTTGTGAATATCATTCGGACCCTCCTGCTGGGTCTAGGGGGGATGATGGCACTTCTGGCCGGGGATATCTTTGGGTACGAGAGTGCTGGTCCAATCGCCTGCATGGTGGCTTCCTTCATCTCCTGTCACGGCTGGAGGTCCCAAGGCTACACTGATCAGAACGTGAGTAATTTATTAGGTAGATTTTCCTTCTTTCATTTCCTGTTAGGACTCGGAGTATCAATGGTACTCCAACCAGATTGTGAGGGCTATAAAAGGTATTATATTTCTGAAAGCCACAAGGATATGCTGTTCAGAACATAAGTAGTGTATTTGGTACAGTTTTCTTCTTTCCTCTCCTGTCAGGACTAGAGGTCAACCATATTGTGGCAGCTGCAAAAGGTAGTTAATTCTATTTCTGGAGGGCGCAGTGATATACTGAAAGTAACATGAGGGTTGTACTCGGTTGAGCTTCTTTCTAGATTAAAGGGAAATAATGGTAATTTTGATCCGTGATGCCATTCGTTGCCTACATTGTGGTGTCCTTTCAGTCTCATTCTATTATGAGTATTTATAAAACAGGCATACCAAATCATATATAAAACCTTAAATGCACCAGCATTTTCCCATCAGAGTCAATGCATAAGAAGCTCTCCGACTAAGCGACCCGGTGACACTAGGACACATAGAAGACCTTGTGTGCCACGCATAGCGGATTGCGTCTTGCACCTTCCACACCAGCTCTCACCCCTTCCGCCCCCACCCCCACTTAAACGTGAATCTTCTCTCTGCTGTCAGCCCTTGCCAATTGACTGGTAAGGACTATTCATCATAAGTTCACTAGAGAACACCTTATCTTTTTATCTCTTCTGAGGAATGGGAGGAAACTATTTTAGTTAATTTTCATGTGCGATTGGACTTGAGGTGTTTTGAAGAAAACTTGAATTTGTTTACACAAATTAAAATCAACGGACATAAGCTTATCCCACACCATCACTCATGTGGCCATTAAGCCTAAGGTATTTAAGAGAGAGCCCAAAGAGGAAACATCTAAACGGTGGTTGGTAATAGTATTTCTCATTTATTTCAAAATATTTAGTGCAGTATAGTCTATTCCTAAAAATTAAAAATGAAGCTAACACTTTATTCATCATAATTCGGTATTTTAACCGCTTGTGCCATAGAGGTTGATGCTGAAATATTGTTCAATAAAGAACAAATCATGAATACAAATTAATAGTTAACAAAATTAAAATCACTCATACATATATACACACACACACTTTGTATGTATTGGAGGAACTGGGATTCACACACTCTCAACTTTTAACAACTATATTCTGAGTACTCAATCTTAACAATTAGACCACCGAGGGGCATGTTAATTAACTATAGAAGAAGCTAGGACATGCCATTCTTAATAAATAAAATTATATTACAAGTTTATAATTTAAAATAATATTCTAAGACATAAATGACTATATCTCAATTTATACACAAACTTGACAAATAGTTACTTAAATACACTAATTTTTGAAAGCGGGAAATATTTTAAAACCTGAACAGAAAGTTGTATTTAATTTTACTATTCATCAATCATTTAAATATATATATATATAATAATTTTGGTAACAAGAGAATACTTTATTAACAATTTTGCCATGTCATCCAATAAATTAATTTTCTTAAAAGTCTATTTTGGAATGTTTTAGCTGAGCTATTGCTAAATATTAGGATATGTAGTTAGTACTCACGTCGTTAGGTGTCAGCAATACGGCCAGTAATTAACTTAATTACATTATTTTTTGAAAGCTGGAGAAAATTAAAAATATTACTAACAAAATGTTTTACCTAAATTGATAATTGAACATTCAAAAAATTATTAAATAAATTTTATAAAGAAAGAAATTCACTAGTAATTTTTTCATGCTACGATATAATAAGTTTTCTTTAAAAAAAAGTTTATAAAATGATCTGAAAAAAAGCTTTAATGTTTTGTAATGGGTTAGCTAAGCCAGCACTAGATAGCAGGAGATATTGTAGAATGTACTCACGTCGCAAGGTATTCGCTCAGACCCGTTTTGAAAAGAATCGGAGGATTAAACAAATATTAATTAATCCGTTTGGTACTATTCAAAAAAACATTAAGCGTAAAAATACTCCTTAAATTAAAACAATATAATTACATACGGAAAGTAAAATATTAATTTAAAATTTCTCAACTTATACTTTTAATTAATTAAATTCTTGCGCTGCTAACTCTTTAAAAATAATATATTATAAAAACAAAATTCCTTATCAAAAATAATGATTTAATATTACATTGTTGGATCGGAACATTGTAAAGCTAACAATCGTGTGAACACCACACCCACAGAATTACATTTTTAAACAGACGAGACTATACATGTTGACCTTCAGTCATACGGTCACCGTCCCCCAGTCAGGTAATAAATATACCTGTATTTTTAAATACACAGGAATACACACCCAGCCATTTGCCGTATTGTTGTTTAAGCACACACAGTCAGATGTTCCTCTCGAGTATAAGCATAGCAAACAAATGTTGGAAACTTACCCTTACACACCTCAAAATCGTTTGGATAAAACTTACGGCGTGTGCTATGATGAGAACTTAACCACTTTTGATAAAACCCGTATCCTGTTAACATGGATGCTTGGAATATGCTTATAAATAGTATTATATTTTATACACGAGGTATTTTAAAGATATTTTTCAGAAAGGAGCAGATGCATTATACCGAAAAGGATCTTGAAGTTTACAAAACGATGTTTGACGAAACAAATGTTTATCGGTTGAGGAATGAATCTCACTTACATATCAAGTCACGTGCCATACCAAAGTATCTGAGAATAATTAAACCCCTGTTTTAAGAGGAGGATGATCTTGAGGGAGAAGGGGGGCTCAAGATAGGGCGCAGGAGAGGGGTCGATTATACCTTTTGTTGATAGGTTGCGTCTCTTGCACGCTTAATCTAGAGCTGAACATTCCTCACATAAGAATGAGGTCGTTTCGATCTTTGCAGAATGACGAGATGCTGTCATCATTCAATAAATATTTATTGCATACCTATTAACCTAATAATCATATCGGTCAAGGAAGAGATTGCGCGTGAGCTTCATTGACCTGCTCGACGACGTTTTGCAAAAATACATGTTAGTATAAGAGTATTAAATGAACTGCTTTAGGATGATCTGGTTGAGGTGATATCTATACTCAAGATTAAATAAAGGACACGCGTGTTTTCTTACTAACGTCGATGTTTATTCTAAACGCGCTTGGACTATACCTGCTAAGACTAAACTGGAATGAACGTTACCGCTACCAATGTGTAGGTCCTTCGTCAGGAGACTTCAAACGGTTTCTCCACATTTCGTCATCTCCAGACAGATAACCGATAAGAGTTTTATAATGTCAAATTTAAGGCTCTTAAGAAAATGAAAAGGATTAACTATTATTCTAATGGCAGTAGTGTTAAAGCTAGCGTCGTAGTATGATTTAATTGAACTTTGAATAATAATATATGGACATGATTCACCTTTAAAGGATAGTATTATTGGATCGATACTATCTATTCATTACTCGATGAATATAATCGTACAGTTCACTCAACTATCAAGATGAGACCTATCAACGTCAAGGATTATAGTTTTCCCCAAACTATTTACGCCCGTTCTAAAGTGTTCGGCCCAGCAATCACTCAGTCCAAATTTGGTGATATCATTCGCATTAGCAGGCATAAGGAAGTTTTTTCTACGGGATATAAGGTTAATTGGCTTACAGAACTGTTCAAGATACGTAAGGTTGTTGAGATGAATCCTAAAATTTCCCTGCTTGAAGATTTGAAGAAAAAACTATTCTGGGAAGATTCTACACTCAGGAGCTGAAGAAAGCATCGCATCCAGAAAGGGCTTAAGTTGTAAATGAGATAAGGTTTTTGTTAAATGGTTAGAATATGACCCTTCCCATAATTTATGGATTGATTTAGGTTATATCGTATACTTTTTATAATAAATTGTATTTATTCTTACTGTTGCTAGTCTATTAGTCCTCTAAACTTATCGTTAGTCCATTCTTCCTTTAAATCTTTAATGTAGATAAATAGTAAGATCTTGCATCATCATTTGCTTTAAGAATATATTAGATTTTTTAACATTAATAGATGTAGGAAAAAACCCTCATCATAAGCTGTACAAAATGAGAGCGAGAGAAAGAGAGGTAAGGTGAACGTCGGCGAGAGAGTACCATATCAACCAATACTGATAATAGGGGAAAGGAATGACAATGATTACAATGCATAGGATGATGGCAAGGTTGACAATGTCTCGTTAAAGACCGTCAGCTTGGTGACAGGTTCCAACAGGAAGAGTGAGGGGATAAGGATTATCAAGGTTGACAATTAGGGTAACAGCTGGGAAGATGTCTGGTTGTGGCGAATTGGAGGGGATAACTAGAGAGGAAGGGGTAAGTAGGAGAGGGCAGGATGAATAGGGGTGACAGCTTGGGGGGGGGGGAAGGATGAGTGACAGGATGATTGACATATTACATCCTTTGGAGGCATCCCTACCCGCGGTATCGATTAGTCTTGGTATGCGTACCTAGCAATAGTGGTCATAAGGATAATCATATTGGACAGATTAATTTGGCGTCTTCTTTCTCGGCATTGTTTGTCCTGGTAATACCAATTTCCTATATGGGAAATTACCTTTATTAGAGTGGAGTAAAAAGTGAAAAATAATAATAGTAAAAGAAGAGTGGGGGAGGGGGGGTGAACAAGAGGGCAAGATGTTACCCTCACTATGTTTTGGCCCTTAAGGTATTCTTTGTATCCTTGTATGCCTGTGTCACTTATTTAGAAAACTCCTTATGCATTGGCTCTTATGGGAAATAGCTGATTGACATAAGGTCTTCTATGTGTCCTGGTATGCCTGTTTCTTTATACTAATATGCCCCTTTGACTAATATTTTAAGCTCATGAACGGAACTGCATTGTATGATAAATTTAATCTTCCCTCTTGAGCAAACACATAAAAAAAAACTCGCCTTGCATGAGCTACTTTTATCTGGCCTCTAATCTCCTCATGAAAGCCATTTGGTGAAATTAACTAATATAATATGTATATAACACTTAATTCA
>CABFOW010000853.1:0-26004 GCA_902141385.1 Timema californicum | reverse complement strand
AGACCATGGCTGATAAAGGAGTATGTGACTTGTGAAAGTTTTTGAAATACAGCTTTAGATTGGACACTTGTACTGATATAATCAGTTGGTTTAGAAGTTACGCATTACATACCTTATATTAGATTATTTTTATTAAAACTCAGTAATGTTGTGCTCTCCAGAATCCAGTGGCCAACTTTTTCGCCATTCTCTGGGGCATAGTCCAGCCCATATTGTTCTCCTTGATCGGAGGAGAGGTTGATTTGTTTTCTCTTGGAGGAGAGATTGTGGGTTTAGGACTCGCTGTCATCCTAGGAGGAATTGTGGTAAGTTTCAGCAGAGAAGAAACCACTTATGTTCACGTTTTTACAGCTTTATCGATGCTATGATCGTTTATTGCTCAGGTTATCTTGAATATAAGACTGACACACTCTCACGACTAGTAGGCTTATCAAACAAATTACAATTATTATTCAATGGAAGCCTCTGATTTACTTGACCTTGTGAGAAACAAAATATAAGTTAGATGTTTATCAGATATGGAACTTGAAGAACCTTTCAAATAATATACAACAATCAAGCATTGCCAAAGTTCACTATATTTGGCGTCAAGCTTTCGAAATTGATTCCATCTGTTTAAAGGAAAGTTTCCCTTAACATCTCATAGCGTGTAAGTTTGAAGAAAATGATCAAGTCATTTCTTAAACAGTCAGCAAAAGGTTCTTCAACGGACAAGTCCGCTATATCTAACAATATTTTCATAATATTAGTATTCGGTGTAGACGATAATAGATAATCTTGTGCTCCCTAGTAGTAACAAGTCTGTGATGTTTCAGTGGTCCAAATTATGTCAATGACTAGAAAGAAATGTTTCTCTTGCCCGTTAAAAGCCATACATAGTATACTAGTATAAGAAGGTCTTGGTCTGACACAGAGAACTGCTCAAGAATGTGAAATAAAACCGTTTTGTTAGCATACAGCATAGACAAGTATACCTTTAAAAAAAATCTAGCCGTTTTGTTCCCCAACGAAAAAGACTTGTTGAGGCCGTAATGGCTAATAATAATTGCTTTCTTTACTTATCTATAATTTAATCAATCATACATGTAAACCTAAATGCAACCTCACAATTAAATATTGAAAGGCATATTAATCATTGTAGGTTAGTAAAAGTTTTATTGAATTGAACATTTTGCAGCAACAAACTTAATGTACCTTGGTAGCCCTTCCACACTTCAATACTGTTCTAATTTAATCATACACTTATACTAATATAACATTATAAATATCACCATCAATAACAATTGTTTCCAGCCTGTAGCCAGGTCACTTTAGTAAAAGGCCTCCATCTTCCTTTATCCTTCCACCATTCTTGTTCCCTTAAGCACTTTCATTCTTATCCTATCCCTTGTACATCTTCTTTTATAATTATGTTCTTACCTTCTCTTTCTTGGTCTCTCCTGCAGTATTTTTCCTACATACTTTATCTACATCACTCTCTTTGGTATTTTCTCCTTTTCCATCCTCATAGCCTCTCGGCCTTACTTCCTTTGCTATCTCATGAATTCCCTATACCCCATTGTTTCCTGGAAATCTTCATCCCTAATAATATTTCTCCTCGTGAGAGCTAATATAATCCTTACAAATTTCACTCCCATGGGCTTCACTTTCATGGTCTTTTGTAAATTCAATATTCATGTTTGTGCTGCGTATATAACTACGTTTACAAAGTACGCTCTATAGGCCTACAGCACTTCCTTACATTTCAAGAGCACTTATATTCTCCATAACAGGTCACTTACACACCTGTAGGACCACTCCCACTGATGCCTTCTTATTATTAGATTCTCTCTACTCCTACTATTTGCCTCAATCACACTTCTAATACATTTTACTCTCAGTACTTTTCTCATTTCTATTCCGTCATAAAAAATATATAAATGACTTTTAATCATATATTAATTATATATATTTGAACATGTTTTGTTCTTTAGGTCAGACTACTTGTAACAGTACTCATAGTCTCAGGGACTAAGTTCAGTTGGAAAGAAAAATTGTTCTTGGCTTTATCATGGTTCCCGAAAGGAACTGTTCCGGTAGGTCCTACGTTTCGTCTATTTATTATTTTAGTTAGCAAAGTCAACCAAAGCTCTTCCTTTTATAAGATGTGTGTATCTATTTATCAATTCAGAAGCGAGAAGAGTAAGTTTTTTTTTCTTTAAAAGAGCATATTAAATTAAGACAGACAGTCAAACTGGCCTCTGCAGGTTTGAGCTCAGCGAAGAAAGACAAAACCATCTCTGATTATTATTATTATTATTATTATTATTATTATTATTATTATGTCAATTTGTCACTTCTTGGCGTGGAATAAAACATGTCTGTCCTACAAAGTATATTTTTTTAATTTTGTATTTTGTTAGTAAATAACTAGTACGGTATGGATTTGGAAATCTATCTCTTCAATTGCATAGACTAAAATCCCATGGGTTGGATGTTACACGACTTGTTTTATGGGATTTTATTGTTTGTATTGAGACTGGTAAAATAATTTCTTTTTAAAGGGGTTTTTATTGTTTGTGTTATTTTAGCTACTTAATATGTATACAAAAATTTATTGGTTTATCATTTGATTAAGATAAGAAAAACATAACGTAATATTTATAAATTTTGGTCATGTTGGTAATTGAAAGCTGGATTCTTACATTATTAAATGTGCTTTTGAATAAACTATTCAACGTCTTATCATCCGTCCAGACAATCCGCACTTTTAATTAAGTAATCTAATGGGGTAAAAATGAGTAAGGTGTAATTTAGGGGAAATTTATCAACGCTTTTATGTGGGGGAAATTCACAAAAATATAGGGAAAAAGACTTTTGATACAAACAGCCTAGATTCAGATCCTGACCTCCCCATCATAAAAAAAAACAGACAACATGATACTTACATCTTTAGTCCACACAAACAACAGTGCCTTATGCCGTTAGACAGTTTTACATGCCTTTTTCTATTTATCTTTGATACATTTTTTAGTTTTTCACAATATCACAGTACCATCCAGTCATAGCGATAAAGTTAGTAAATAAACCAAACACTTGGTAAAAATAAAATAATCTTTCATAAATAGATAGATAAATATATATATAGAGAGATAAATAAAAAAAAAGAATATAACTTTTTTCCCTCTGAATAGCATGTGACCAATCAATTCTGATTATTTTCCGATGCAGAATGTAAACACCTTATATCAGTTAATCCTGTTTTTAGCGGTGACAGACATGTACGACTATTATTATTATTATTATTATTATTATTATTATTATTATTATTTTATTATTATTATTATTATTATTATTATTATTATTATTATATAGCGTGTGTCCAAGATGTTAGATGTGTTTTAGGTGAAATTAGTGTTTAATTAATGCACTGTGTCTAGAAAATGGTAAAACTTGGATAAATTATTCAAATACAAAAAAGAAAAAAAGAAAAGAGGTTGATGTGTTTTTTCAGGCCGCTCTGGGCCCGACCGCCTTGGACCTTGGACGGATCCTCCACACGCATCATGATGTCACCGCCTCCTGTCACCTCCTCATCGTGGCAATACTCTCCATTCTGGTGACTGCGCCCTTGGGTTCTCTACTGTTGAACCTCCTAGGGCCCCACCTACTAACGCGGCCCCATCGAGCCTCACAGGATATCACCATCATCGATGTGGGTGCGTTCAGTGAGCTCAACAGTGGTGTCGTCAACAGGGGCTTCATCATCGATGCCGCCGCTGACACCACCAGTGCTTGAAGATCACTTCCATGTCCGAAACTGTTCCTTAAAAAAAAAACTTTCAGGCTCGGGATAGTTCCTCGGAACAACTTCCAGGGTCGAAATTTTCCTCAAAACAACTTCCAAGTTCAAAACGGTTCCTTAAAACTGCTTTCAGGTTCAGGGTGGTTCCTCAAAACAACTTCCAGGCTCGAAACTGTTCCTTAAAATCACTTACAGGCTTAGGATGTTTCCTAAAAATAACTTCAAATATAAGGATGGTTGCACAGAAAAACTTCTAGGTTCTAAGTGTTTCCTCATAACATATTCCATGCTCAAAACGGATCCTTAAAACAACTTCCTGACTCAAAACCATTCCTTAGAAGAACTCCTAGGCTCAGGCGGTTGCCCAGAACAGCTTTCAGTGACAGTAAAAAATATATACTTGCCGTGGTTTTGATTCTGGAGACACTGTACATTTGATCTGCATTAATAAAAAGATTTTAGCATTACGTCTATTTAAATCTTCAAACCCAGGTGAGGGCTTCAACCACAACTACATGGGGGGGCCCTCACCGACCACCATAGATTCTTCCGTTTCTCGTGATATTCGTGTCTGTTGCTTCTGTGCCACTTGCACACTGAGTCATACATACTCTTTTATTCTTAAAACTATTAATTTTCTTTTTCATACATTCATCTACAACATTTAGCGACGTATTACATGGCCTACCCCTTCCTTTCGATTTACACAGTCTACCTTCATATATTTGCTTCGTAACTCGATCCATTCTCATCCTCTTAACATGCCTAAATCAACGTAAGACACTTCTTTCACATTTACTTATTGGATTCCCTTTCAAATTATACTCCTTGAGCACCCATCCATTATTTACTCTGTCCATATGAGTTCCACCCTCCCCTCACCATCCCCTATACATTTATTGGATCTCTCATTCCAACCGTATGCCTTGCTCTTGTGTTTCTCCTGACAAACCCACGCTTCAGCTCCATAAAACAATGTTGGCGTCAGCACACATAGGTACTGCCTTTTTTTGTCTCTTTCGATACTACCTCATTCTTTGCAATAGCCTACATACATCCAACTACTCTCTGAGATGCATTCACCCGTCTGTCGATTTCACCATCCATCCTTCCATTTGTATAGAACTTTCTACCGAAATATATAAAATCATTCACTTATTTAAAAAAAAATCCATATATATTAAGCTGATCATAATATAATATTTGACTGCCGTGGAAAAATGAATATGTGTCTGTAGCTGATAGAAATCCTGTTGTGTCTTATATTTGGTAGTAAACGCTGAAATATAATCTAGATTTAATTAAACACATTAAATTGTAACGCTTATTTTAATTAAATTAAACAGAGCATAATACGAATTAATAAGCATGAGTGTATATTGTCAAGGCCCATATACACTATACTATCATGTTCAGCTTGCGTCAATAACCATTCCAGTCCAATATTCGTGCAAGTAAAGGTTTACACACATTTTATAATATCGTGCCAGACTTTATTTGTGTGGGAGTTTAATTAACCACATGTCCACACAGCTGTTTTAAACAACGCACTGCGCTGTTCTTTGTGCGCTATGACTGGCACACCAATCGAGGTTTACATGTACAAGAACAACTAGCGCGCATTTTCAGGTGGCACAACAGTTAACAACTGGCGTCAAATTATTCGATCAGTTGAATATTCGTGCAAGTAGAATATGCGCCCTGCAAACTCTTTAATTTGCATGGGAGTATAGGTTTACGCTGCTATTTTGACACGCCAGTAACGACTGACGTCAGAAAAACATAATATTTAAAGCCAGAGACTCATTCATTGCGGGTTTTTGTTTTCTATGAATTAGATAGGCTATAACGGATACAAATACTATAGACCTATCTTTAATTATATATATGCAGTACATATAAATACATATGTGTGTGTACGCGCGTGTTATGTTAGTGTAAACCCAATAACTAGACACCATACCATTAATTTAGCACTTTATATGAAAAATATCAAAACTAACGTTTTCTAGGAGAGTTTCAAATTCGTTTTCTTAAAAAACATGGAACGCATAGAGTAGTTAAATTTACTACATCACCATAATTTATTTTCGTTAGATCTAATATGTTTCATATTAAATAGTAAATTAGTGGTCTAAGGTGTAGTTGTTGGGTTAATATTATGGCTATGTTGGGATAAACTTAAAAGAAGAATACTAATAGATTTTATTTTTAAATCCCTCTCAAAATTAAAAAAAAACACATTAAAAATACTACCGTACCTTTAATCTAAAATGTGGTCGAATCTTGAGGAATCAAAGGCCTCATCCTTAATAGTGTTAAATTATAATATACGTATATTATTAATATTATATTGTTGTAATATTTATAAGTAGGTTCAATTTCTTATTATTTGAAACGCTACGCCACTCTTGACATGATTTGTTTTCGAATAAGTCAATAGTCTTGCAGTTGCTTAGTATAAATATTTAAAACAGTGTGATGAAAAATTATGAATGGTATCCAGCTGTGTAAACATAAGCCGACGTAGACGATATATGAAGAGTTATTTGAAACGAGACCAACATCAGTGTAACCGTTCTTCATTGAAGAGAAGCTGAAAGAAGAGAAATAATTATGGGTAAAGTACTGTTATGATGAAAAGATTACGAATGTTGATATTTATTATATCGTTTCCAGTCACAGAACTTGTTTATAAAATGCAATCAATGCACGGAAGTGCCTGAATTTCCAACATTTTTTGATGGGGAAGGGAGGAGGTGACACACAATATTATTAGTTTCATTCTTGTTAGTTATGTAAAATAAATGGGGCCTGGTCTAATATTTACGCCCTATATTGTAAATAAAATCTTTTAATCAAGTATGCCTAAATAAAGTGTGATTTTTAAAAAGGGGTCGATGTTAAAAAAAATCTACAATTTGACTTTAAGTCTAGTTACGTCATTAAATAAGTAGAAAATAAAATAATTTATGAAAAAATAGTGAGTTAGCTCAGATTTAAAATTAATACAATACTTTGGGTTCTAAACCAACATTTACATTTAACAACAACAAAAAATTACTAACTCAGGGTAACACTTAAAATAATAATAATAATAATAATAATAATACATAAAATTGAACACGAGACTCTCTCAGGTTTTCTGGGTCATGTTAGGAAAAAATATACCTTTACTGTAACTAGTCAACAATAGATTCACCTTGCGTACAACAATACCAGCCTCCAAGATCAGCATCACTGAGAACTGCTTGCAGGTGAGACATCGCTAAATATATGTTTTTTATAGCAATAATAACAAGGTGGATAACATTGAATGATGGTGATAATAATATAAATTAAATACTTAACAACGGATTTGACTTGAAAAAAATTATAAGTTTAGTGGAGGTCACTGTCAGTGTCGACTGCTTACTACAGGAAGAGATTATTGACATGCTAATAGTATCGAACTCCATTGCAACCCCCGAGTAATGTTGTCCAACCGATTGCGACGGGACGATTCGAATAGATTATTCGCTCAAAATTACTCGAGTGATTTTACTAGATTAATCTATTCTTTTTAAAGAGAATCGAGTAGTTACTCGATTGTGCCCATCAGTATTCAACTGTAGGATAGTTGGAATGAGTTGTGGAAAGTGAGTGGAAGCAATGTAGCTAGTGTCGAAGGTCATCTATTTGTGCAAAATCTTTGAAAACAGAAAGGTTTCTTTGATCTTACCGCCAACTCACGGGAAACGTGCAACAGGTTGTAAAACACGAAATTTGTTTTAAAACATTTTTCCATTGATTTTACAAGTTGTAAAACATCATTTCAAAACAGAAAGTTTTACAACTTGTTGCATATTTAAGGATCAAATAGCCGAAACTATTATTTCCGCACGTCCATCATAGACTCTGCCTTCAAATATGAGTTAAGAATGACCCTGAGCACGGGACGATTACTGGATAGCTCAGTGTTTAGAGCATTGGCGTACGAAGTTAAAGGTCCCGGGTTCGACTCCAGTGTTCAGGTGTCAATTTTCAAAATATGATATTTAGATGGAGAATTCCTCACTAAAAAGCAAAAATAAAAGTGTCTGCTATTTGATCCTTATTAATTTTGTGCAAAATAATTAACACCTTATTTAAGTGGGCAATGACTTTACCATAGATCTGCTCTCTTCTTTCAAATACAATTCATGTGTTAGATAACTTAAATCTTATCAAAAAATAAATAATCTAGTCGAATTAATTAGTTGGTTTTGTTTTATATTGAAGGGGACTCTTCCACAAAGTACAAACATTGTGGACGGTGGAGGAGGGGGGATCCCCCATCCTCCCCTTCCAAACACGCTCACAAATCAATGGAACACACTGTTAATATGTTTTTAGTACCGTATATAATTCCGTAATTTACAGACCATACATACATCTAGATCTGGCAGCTAAAGATAGTTGTAAAGAAAATTTTATAGAAACAACCAGTCTAATTTTCTAAGTTAGCTTACTATTTTTAACTTTTACAAGTTTTGAAAGATAAATCCAATAATAGTAGTTTTAAATAGATGAAATATTTTAACTTGGGCCAACAACATTTATGAAATGTAGAAGTTCAATTAATAATGTGCCCTTATCAGTAGCGTAGCTAAGGTGGGGTGGTGGGGGCGATCCGTCCCGGGCGGCACTTTTGATCTACTGCAACGAAAAAAAAAGTTTTATTTTGCCAGGGTAGTACAAGACGTGAGATGCAATTTTATTATTTACTTATATCATTTACTATCAAAAGAAAAAAAATTAAATACAAAAAAACACTTAAATATCCCTATCATTCAAATTCTTATAAATAAAACTATAAAACTCAACTTTGATTTCTTAAATATATGTATTTAATATCGCAACATTTGGTGGAAACCTGATCCTAAAATATTCAAGCATGATCCAGCGTAAACATTGTTGGAGCTTTCCCACAATGGAAGGAGTTGGAAATTAGAATCAGACATGGAGCAACAATTGAACAACAAGTGGAGGGAAAAATTTTCAAGATTGTTGGATATGATTAAATTCCTAGGTAAACAGAATTTATTCTTACGGGATAATCGAGAAGGAATTTTTATGAGACTAATGCCGAATCTGAATTAATGGGAAATAGAGGTGTTTTTTTTAGAATTAGTCCAATTGTTGGTGAAAAACGATCCACTGCTACGTGAACATGTTCTAAGAATCGAGATGGGAAAAAAGTTTGCTAAATCATATATTTCGCCCACCATTCAGAAAGCATTTATAGAAATTTTGGGATAAAAAGTAAGAATCAAAGCTATCGAACTAGTAAAAGAAGTTAAATACTTTCCTATGCTATTAAACAGCCCTCCTGGTTTTCCTCATAAGGATCAAACGAGCCAAGTTTTGCGCTACGTTATGATCGATGGAAAGAAAGTGAAGATAGTAGCATAATTTGTTGATTTCATCGAAACAAAAGATAAAATAAAACTGCCGACAATATTTCAACTATGATTTTGCAAAAATTAGGAAATTACGGAATTGGTATTCAAAGTCTTAGAGGGCAAGCATATGATAATATTGATTTGGTGGTTGGTCAACATACTGGCGTTCAGAGACGTATCGAGGAACTTAATAGAAAAAGCAGAATTTGTCACAAGTAAAAACCACACGCTGAATTTGGCAAGTATTTATGCAGCTTTGGTTGCTGCAAATTCTGTTACATTTTTTGTGTGGGGGGAGGGGGAGAGAGATGGTTCGCGGTTGTTGTTTTTTCTCTTCCTTGACCCTTCGCTGGGATATTCTGACTTCAGTCACTGGATCAAATGTCAAGCACGTAGTAGAAAGTCAATGGAGTGCAAGGGGGGAATATGGGAATATTGTAATATATATTCGAAAATCTTAAGTGTGTTATAACAGTTAACTTGTGATAAAGAAATTACCAGGTAAGATGCTGGCGTGCTGCTTGGTGCGTTACAATCATTTTCCTTTCTGTCATTTCTTGGCCTTTGAGAATCCATCCTTCTAAGAATTAACTACACATAGGCCTACCTCCAAACAAAAGGAGTGAAAGTACAACAATGTGATACAAAACTCAAGGCTTTGAAAGGATTTTTAACTGAAAATAGGGACAAACTAGTTAACAATTCAATAGCCTATGCCAAATAAGTTTGTGATGATGTTGGGATAGTCCTGGGGCGTCAAAGTCGATACAGAAATTTAAAAAAAACTTATGGCTGATGAAGAAACACGAGATATTGAATTGGTATACGAAAGTGAACTGAATTGAAAAGAAAAATGTTTTCTTCGCTGGACAGAGTGATCCAATAAATTACTCTCAGATTTCAACCCCTTCATATTCTTGCTGAGAAATATGCCTTTCTCACTCCATAGAATCTTTTGAATGACAAATATGAGTGTCAACTAAATTGTACTCTCCCTAAAGGCTTAGAGAAGGTAACACACACATAAAGAAAAAAAATACAAATAATACAGAGTTTTATTAATGAGACATATAACAGAGTACAGTATGTATAAACCACCTATATGTGCCCTAAACTACTTAAAAATCTGTTCTGAAAGGTATGTTATCCTGTTCTGCAGTTAAATACCTAATTATATAATGCGTTACCTAATGAATTTAAAAAATAAATGTTTTGGAAATAGCAGTTTATTTCAATATTAAATTAAGAACTTTCTGTCTGCAAACGTCTTTTACACGTTTGAATAATTTTTAGTTTTCTCTTTAATATTAAATATTAACATAATTATTTGTATATTGTATGTTTGGTGACTCTTAGCTGTTAATTTTTTTTATTTTAATAAATTGCTGTGTGATTTCAAAATTGTATAGGTTTTGTTATGATTAATGGATTAATATTATTTAACTATGTTACTGACTGTATATAGATTGATTTAACAATGTTGTATTGTTGTTATTTTATTGTTGACGTGCCCCATGTATACTTGTCTTTTGTCATGATAAAGAGTCACAATGGCTCGCGCCAAAACGGTCATAATTGCAGCCAACACTTTCGCAGCTAGCTTGTATATACCACCATCTGGAGTGACAAAAACGTGAGGTCGGTGCGGAGTTAGTGTCTATTTTTTTATTATAGTTTGTAGAGATCGTATAGTTGATGCGTTTGTTGATTAAATTAATAAAACAGTAAATAGCTAAATTGTTATTTTATTGCACTAAATTGCTTCTATTGTTTAGATTAATAAATGAAACTTGTAAATTATAATTTAAGAGTGGCCGTCAATAGAGTTATCAATTATTAGGTTAATTAAATATTAACTGTGGATGTACATTATGTGTGTACTTTTTGTTCATCCCGTGCGAAAATAGATTAACACACGTCTTCAACTTGGGATGTTTAAATAAAAATTAATCTAAGTCATTTCATGACTGACCAACTTGAGAACAGAGCCAGTAGTGAGTCCCATTCCTTGGTTGTAAGACCACTTAAACAATTACACATAGTCTAATATTTTTCGAATCCTTCCTTTTCTATTTATTACATATATATTAATTTTAAATATATTTGTGTTGTGTGACGAAACTATTTTCAAGATAGTAGTATGGTTTTTGCCAAAACTTTATTTATGATTTAAATGTTTTAATTCATTTATTTTCTAATATCCATGAACGTAATTCCTTACTTAATTAAACCAATAAGTTATATATAATGGAAACACTCAATTTAATCAACTTACCTCTAAATTTGTAATTTTATATTTTTTCAAGACTGGTGTAGAGTAACCTCGATGCGTTTTTGCGTTCCTAGAAGAGTACTCGCTAGCCGTTCCGTCTTATGGCGGTGGTAATATCCAAACAAGCAAGAAAGAAAAAGAAGTTTGACCGCCATTTTGAAGGTGTACTGGCTTTTGTTTTGCTTACTTCATAGCTTAACATTATGATAATATTGGTCTGCAACTTAATTTTATTTATTTATTCATGTGTTATTTTATATTTATCTTTTAATTTTTTATGAGCTATTTTTCTTTGATGCTTCATCAAATTCTAACTGGTTATCAAAATATTTCGCAACAAAATAAATAAACTTGTTCATTTTTAAATTTAGGTGCTATTAATATTATATCGATATGAATTTATATATATATTTAGCACCACATCTTGCCACCTGTTAAGGTTATGCACATATATACTAATTAGGGTAATGAGTTAAGGACGAGGAAAAATGAAATGAGTAAGTGTACCCGCATTTGAGTGGAGAGAGAGTGAAAAACCACCCTCTATACACCCAACTGGGATTCTAACTCAACCCAAATCTTCCTGTCATCGACATTCTAGTTTATAGCGAGAGTGACGCCTGAGACCATGCGGCCACCGAAGCAGATTTTTTTCATAATGTTTCAAGTGTGCTTATTTTGAATAATTTTTGAATAAAAAACAAAAGCTATGAATGTTATTAAAAATTATATAATAACTATATTATAATATATATAATTTTATCATAAAAAATTATATAATATGATTACAATTATATCATAAAATATTTATTATAAATATATATATTATATACATATAGGTATATATATTATATATAATTTATATATTAATTAATTCTGTAATAATATATTTAATAAAAGCTAATGTTTAGGTAATATAAATTGTCACTTTATATTGCCTAAACGTTAGTTTTTAAGGTCTCTTAAATTTGAATTCCCGCCAAAGCTTACAATTTTTTTTATTAGAAATTACTAAGAGTTGTACAATTTTACAAAACTTTCCTCTTAATTTTTGTGATGTTAAAGCTATTCTGATTTCATAAATGGTTGATTTATAATCTATTTAATAGTACAAATGGACTTGATTAATTTTAAAAATTCCGCTTTCTTCATAAGATTACATTGTAGACTCTGACGTCATACCCCTACAATGGTATACCGCGAGTACTCATTATATCTAGGTTATTCTAGACTGGTGGAACCACTACTGCATTCTAGTGGCAGGCTTTGGAAGTAGTCACGTTCAAGGCCGTGTTTCATTCAATCACAGCGCGATATTCGAATTTTGAAAAGAGATGTCAAAACTATTATTTGTAATAACTCACAATAATTCCTTTGATGATTTTTTAAACTTTATTATTCCTTAATTTTTTTTATTATTTCTACATTTTACAAGCTAATTAAATTCGAGATTATTATCATTTCATACACTAGTGATTGTTTTGGTCTATTTGTTATGTTGCTTTGCATAGCCAAAGCATTGTTATGGGATGATTTGGAACATTTTAAATTTGAAGAAGGGTCTTCTTATTAGTGTCGGAAAACTGAAAGGATGAAAGATGTGTTCGTCCTCAACAAAATATTAAGAATTAAAGACTTTTTTTTATGTTAAAGTGAATTTGAACTATATCTAAAATGAGCTAGAAGCCTAGTACTCATGTGTTTTTCTTAATGAGTGAAACTCAATATTTCGATTGTAAAGAATAAACTAATATTCAACCACCATCTAAGAAGAAGTCACCATGTAAATTATTCTTTTTCCTGGTAAGACCTAATTTATTTATATGAATTCAACTAAATAATCAGACATCATAAGCTATTACAAACGTTTTAGAAGGAAAATATACTAAATTGATTTTATATTTTTATACTCTCCAGACAAGCCATATTTTACTTAAAGAGCTTAACTCACCTTAAACTATTGTACATTATCTCACACTGTTAAACTACATTAATTTTTTTACCCATATGGCATTAAAAAACACGATAAATTGTAACTTTGAATTTAATTCTTCTGTATGTAATATATGACATATATTTCAAGGACATATAATTGTATACTAATATTCTTATTTTCTCAGTTGTAATCAATCATGTATTTAGT
Organism: Timema californicum; assembly: GCA_902141385.1. NCBI lineage: Eukaryota > Metazoa > Arthropoda > Insecta > Phasmatodea > Timematidae > Timema > Timema californicum. The sequence continues at coordinate 12,382 of CABFOW010000853.1, read as the reverse complement.
CGGACGTCCATATGTAGGATTGATTGGGTTGTGGATACATTAAAGTAATAATAATAGCCCACAGAAATTTTCAATATTTGTTTTTTATTCTTGTTTAAACTGGTACAATTCGTTCAGTGATTCATTTTAATTAATTTTCCCAAGTTATATTCTAAGTACGTTTTTCTTTAAACTCTCGTAAGGATTTTGGACATACCCTTGTCTTAGGTAGGGTAGTGTTATTATTGTTAAAATCACTTCGCTCAGGAAACATTCTCTATCNTATGTATGTATGTATGTATGTATGTATGTATGTATGTATGTATGTATGTATGTATGTATATATGTATGTATGTATGTATGTATGTATGCATTGTATGTATCTATTTTAATAAATATATATATATATATAATTAATTTTTAATATTTTAATATATATATATAATATATATATATTAATATTTTAATATATATATATATAATATTATATTAATATTATATATAATATATATATATATTATAATAATATATATATATTATATAATAATATATATATATTATATAATAATATATAATATATATAATATTATATATATTATATATAATATATATATTAAAATAGAAGCTTCCAGAAAATCAAAACTACAAGAAAACACTCCTATTGATCACTTTCTGAAACATAGACCAAGCAATTGTTTTCTTGTTCCGTTAACAAACTTTCCCCTTGGCTATGCTTGTTTAGTCTCAAGGGGGAACAACAACAAAATTTACTTGACAGCTTATAATATGTTCTATTGTGAGTATTCCGACAACTCTGAAATGGACTGGAGTTTACAATTACTACCTGACTAGCAGGTTAGTGACCTTGCAATAACCCCGTCACTCCCTACCAGGTTTATTAACATTTTTTATTTTCTATAACAAAATAATATCAACAAGAGTAAATATGAAAAGTTAAAATAAAATGAATTTGGTGAAATCCGTGTCCTGTGAGTGTAGATTTTGCGATCACATAAGAAGCAGGCGCAATTTGAGAGCAAAGTTGCGCCTTTTATTTGCCACCATTCAAGAGTAGACGTAACTATTAAATAATGGTTGTCAGTTCATTAAATTTAAACGTTGGCATACTATCGCAATGGCTTAAAATACAATTAGTTAACTGTACGCCAATTAATAATCCATTAATAATATAACATACGTCTGTCAAGCACAATATTTGTTTTAATCCAGATAGTTTCAACAAAGCAATCACTTACCTTTTATTGTTGAACTTTTACTTTCAAACAAGGCAATGTCACTTCTTCCATTATCACAAAACAAAACGTCAAACAAAACCACGAGCTATGATTGTAATCTTTGTCTAGATCCAAAAAAGTTTGTATTGTTCCAAGTCCAAGCACATCTCGTCACTAAATATGGCGGTTAGTGTAGCTTTAAAATAAGTTTAAAAGTTTCTATAAATGTTTTATTAATGGAACATAACTTTAAGATAATAATATAAAATAAATACTAAACAAAGTATCAGTATTGTTTTGTAAAGCAGCAGGAAAAAGGCAGCTTCTAATTTTATTGCTAGTTTATAAGAATAATGTTTAGAAATCTTTGTATTTGCTGTGATTTTAATTAGATATTTAAAATAAATCAGACTTAACTTTGAAAGAAAATTCTTCACAAAGATTCGTCGAAAGCGGCGCAATTAATGACGTTAATGGTGATGTCACTTTATTTTAAATATATATAATGAAAATGACAGCAAATACAAAGATTTCTAAATATTAATTTTATAAACTAGCAATACAATTAGAAGCAGCCTTTTTCGGGATGCTGTACAAAAAAATGTTAGTACATTATTTAGTATTTATTTATATTATTAGTTTAAAGCTTACGTTCCATTAATAAAACATTTACAGACACTTTTAAACTTATTTTAAAGCCATACTAACCGCCATATTTAGTGAAGAGATGTCTTTGTAATTGGAGGAATACATACGTTTTTGGATCTAGACAAAAATTACACATTTCATAATTTTGTTTGACGTTTTGTTTATTTGGTAATAATGCAAGAAGTGCCGTTGCGTTGTTTGAATGTAAGAATTCAACAATAAAAGAAAATTAATGGCTTAGTTACCAAATCTTAATTAACAATTTATTTATTTTTGCTTTACAGACGAATGGCATTGTAATTTATTTATTATTAATTGGAGCACAGTTAATTAATTGTATTTTAAGCCATTACGATAATATGCCTCCATTTGAATGTATCCTAGTAACAATCATGACTTATTAGTTGCACCTAATCTTGGGTAGTCGCAAATAAAAGGCGCAACTATGCTCTCAATTTGCGCCTACTTCTTTTATTGAATAGGGATTTGTGAAAATCTACCAAAATTGCGCCGGCGGAACTCTTTGCTAACGTTAGTGAGTCCGTCTCCGATATACTAAACTATCAACTAATTATTATGAATCGATATAACAACTAATCGATTCTTAAGTCATAGTAGTATATTTATTATAATATGTTTCTTAATCTTTACTCTTTGACATTGTAAATAAGATATAATTATCATTGACATTGAAGAATTTCCAAATTATGAAACCATAGATAAAGGAGAGTATGAAACTACAAATTATCAGAATTAGGTCAAAGTTGAATGGCAACTTATACAAAGATAACGAAAGTTAATTAATCACGTACATAGTCAAGCTATAGTTGCATTGATCTGTGGGGTGCTTTACAACTTTAGTACTTATCCCTTTTCTATGTTTAGTACGCTCTAGTCATAGATAAGGGAGTATCTTAGGGAATAGTTTTGACACATGACTGAATTGATAGGTAAGTCAATTTGTTTTGTTAATGCGGGAATAGTACTAAAAAAGGGAGGGATTCTCTAATTTTTTCAATGTCGTATTGTGAAAATATATTTTTTACCAACACCATACACAACAAAAGCAATTTCCAATAGTGTCTTTAAGTAGGTACCCGTTCTGGTTATTCGTCTATGTATTATTTTCGCTAAGTTAATGAATTAGGGATGAGGAAGGTTAAATTTATAGGAATTGTACCTTTATTTGCGTGGAGGGAGAGTGTAAAACCATTTCAAAAAACCAACCTCACTACACTCGACCGACCGGATTCGAACCTCATTCACCAAGATGTCAGCAGGTTATTCTATTGTGATAGTGACGCCTTAGACCGTGTGGCCACTGAAGAGGTGATATCAAAATTAATATTGTAAAATAGCTAACACATTATAGGCCTGATTTTTTTTTAAACTTCTACACAGAAGAATGTCAATACTTAAAGCCGCTTACAATATAGCACCAAAATTATAAACTATCCCAACCGAGTAAAACCTAAATTTCCTGGTGTCAAAATATTATCCATATATTCCTAACTCCAGGATCCTGAAATATCTAACACAAAAATATTGTCCTTTAATTTTATAGGCCTAGGCCCTAAACGATATAGGTGCTTAAATATCTCAATGACTTTGAAATATATTAGGTGCGAGATTCGGATTTGTGATCAAGGGAAGGGTAGGCTACACCAATTATGACAAAACCTTTTTGTTTGCCTTAGGAGAGTTTTGTTTTAATTTTAAAATCTATATACAGTTTACTTGCAATATTAATGTTGCTATCATTGGAAACTTGCTAAATTCTGGTTTTTTGTATTAATAATAAAACATTATTTATTTGCAATAATATAAAGAAAAAGTGTCAAAAATCCCACCAGAAAAATTGTCTTTAAGGTTTTAGTAAAATGAGAGTCACAGACTATTAACAACATTGTAACCAATCAACGCTATACTAGGACTTGTATGAACTTGTAGATCTTTTGTAGCTAGAAAAAAATAGTGATAGGTACAAATGAAAACCAAGTAGGACCTAGGTATTGATAAGCTGGTAATATTTTTAGTTTTCAGATCCAAAATCTCTTTTAAGTAAACTTTAACAGTAGTACTAGGCCCCTAACTATAATTGTTTATAATGTGTACTGTAACTTGTATTTTAAAGAGGTAAGCCTACATTTTGTGGAACCCTTTCAAAATTTAAATTTTGCAGGAAATTTACATTTAACTTGAAACCACTTAACATTTAGTGCTTATAAATTATATTATTATATTCAATTAAAAATAGATAGGCCTACTTTATAGCTCCCAAAGTTTTAAATCTAGGATAAAACAAGTAAGTCAAAATCCAGTAAGAAGGAAAGATAGGCTACGCAATATATACAGCGTATTAATGGTGTCGAAAGAGATGTTGGAGGAGGATATGGAAAAAAAGGGGTTAAGAAGGGGAAGAAGCCATGACCTCTACAGAAAACTAAGTTGGACGAATGTGGAAAGATTATCCATTTTGACAAAATACCTAAGGATTGTAATGAGTTGACAGAATAAGTAGTGACAATGGGAGCAGTTTACGTTTCAGAAGAATTTTAGGTTATATAGTAAATTAGATACCCTGCAATTTAGTATCTCATGGTTAAGCATAGAAAAATTGCCAAGTTGAGCTGATAAATTTGGTTAAGGTGTTGTTTAACGATTGTTTTAAATAGAACTGTGTGCTGTTTCCTTGATAGGCTTTCATTAATTTAAATGATATATCTTCCAGATATTCAAGTCAATGAGGCCTCTACTAACGAGGAGACAAAATTGGAGCCCTATGATAACACAATCGAGGATAATGTTCAAAATGAAGCAGGCAATAGGTAAACTGTCTAGATGGGCTATAATTATTAATTTAAATTATATAACCCGTCACTATAGTTATATATTTAACCAAAAATTGGAAGAAATGGTCAAACAAGGCCTTTAAACTAGTAACTCTTCCAAATAGTTCTTATAGGTTCTTTAAGTTGAAGTACTAACAAGATAAATTATGAAACATTTAAACCTCAAAGGGAAACAATTTCCATAGGAATAAAAGGAAGACGTTGATAAACCGGCTCTTACCGAGCGCCGTGTGCCCTCAACAATCTATACCATTATACTTGTTCACTGCCGCCATCTTGCTACTGCTACTATGGGGAGTGTTGTATACACTGTTCAAAGATCTGGTGGCCCCGCAGGGGCCTCTATTCCACATGCTGTTCCTGTTTATTCTTGCATACTTGGCGGGACAGCTCACCTCCTTGTGCCGACTACCACCACTTCTCGGCATGCTAGTCACCGGCATCGTGCTGAGAAACTTGGGTTTTTTCCACATGACGGGCATTTTTGTGGACCTTGTTTCCACACTCAGGTAATATAGGCTACTGTTATAGTTCGATTTTCTTACAAATTACTATCTGGACAGCCTTTTTCTCTACCAAAACCCTAAAATTAAGACCTTTCATAAAGCTATTCATAAGAAAATCAATCTATAGATTAAATTGCATTGTTTTATAAACTCCCATTGAGTCTTATTAGTTTCTAGCAAACTTAAATTTATGTATAGTAATCCTTTATCAAATTTTCACTCTATAGTTTAATTAATACACTTTAATACCAGCTGGTTTGAGATATTGGCTCTATACCACACTATTGACTAACTTGGGAAATGAGATTTTGAATCTGCAAAGATTTTTTTTACAAGATGTATTATTTCATCCTTTATGTTTAGCGAGCTACAATGAAGTTATTTAAGATCCTAGGCCTAGTAGCTTTCATAAAAAGTTTTCAGTTAATTTTGAATCATCCTAAATCATGAAATATTGTTTTTTATCTAGAATATAGGACATTAATAAAAATACCATCCTTTTTGTATTCCCCAATTAGAATACAAAAATATTTTTTGAGTTTTGGTTTAAGAAAATTATTCCTCTAGTTCTTTTCACAGTCTTGTCACCTTGCAGGAACACTGCGATGGTTGTGATCCTGATCAAAGCCGGTTTGGGCCTGGACGCGGGTGCACTGAGGAGACTTAGTCTTATAGTGGTGAGACTGGCCTTCATTCCTTGCCTCGCAGAGGCCGCCACAGTGTGTTTAGTTTCTCACTTCCTGCTCGGGTACTCTTGGCTGTGGGGCTTGCTACTGGGGTGAGGATCCTTCTTTGCATTTGTTGGTACACTTGTTGAATCATTTGTTTATTCTCCAGAACACCAGTATGTCCCTAGCATAATCTGTGAGAAATTGTCACTAACATTATTATTATTATTATTATTTTATAATCACATCTTACTACCTCCTCAGACTATTTCACATATGATATATGATAATTACACTAATGGGCTAGGGATGAGAAAGAAAGTGTTTTATAAGTAATCTAATTGCATTTGTACGGAAAGAAAGTGGACAACCATTTAAGGAAAACCACCCTCAGTAGACCTGACCAGGATTCAAACCCTGACCTCTCCGTTATAAGCAGGCCAGTCTAACATGAGAGTGATGCCTTAGATTGTTTGTCCATTGTAGCAGCCATTACCATTATTATAAAAATATTGGTCGCTTACATCTAGAAGGCTATGCAGACGAACCTTTTCTTTAAGGTGCTTTTCAATTAGTGCTTGCCCTTGATTTGTTTTTAAAGTGTTTTTTTTAAGTTACCAATACAAAAATGTAGCACTTTTTTACTTATTTTTTTTTACTTTGGCATTATTGTTTAGGCCTATCACTATGCACACTTGATAAATGAGAGTGTAACCATGGTTTTAGGTTTTTTATAAACACTGGCAAATAAAAAGGAGTCTAATTATTTTCTTTAAGGCGATTTTCGCTTTACGGCAGTAGTCTGTAACCTAACCCACCATATTATAAAGGTATGCCTGTATTTTATTGTTTATTTGGAAAGCTTCCAATTAACAAAACTTATTTAATAGACAGGTATGCCTTGGGCAGTGCTTTAAACCTTAGCGGTTCAGTTTAAAAAACCATTGCTATATCAACCCAGCTTTTAGGGACAAGTCCAAATTCAGGACACATTTCTCCATATAACTCTCCCAATACTCCAAAAGTCACAAGTACAATCAAGGGATATTTTGCTCACTCATGATTTTATTGTATTTATCGCTCTGGAGTCTTAGAAGAATTATATGGAAAAGTATGCGTTTGGCTTGGACAAATTTCTGGAATAAACAAGTTGCTAAAGTAGTAAAGCTATATCCTGAGATCATCATCATCATCATCATCTTATTATTATTAGCACCGCGTCTTACTACCCGTTCGGGCTATATGCACTTGAGCTAATGTGTGATGGTAAGGTGATTGTGAAATTAAATGGAGGACCTACAATTTAACGTGAAATCCGAACCACGATGGAGGCCTAGTATTCCCCACATTCACAAGTTGTGTTCATCTATCAATCGCCGTCAACTGTTTTCAGCCTATGTCTGGGTCATTTTAGTAAAATACCTTCATCTTCCTTCATCATCCTTCATCATCCACCATCCTAAAATATGAGGCTCAAAACCATTTCCAAGCACATTTTCCTTACAACTATATTTGGAAGATTTATTAAAATACCAACCGGAGATTTTGAATTGGGTCAGGCAGATTACGAATGATTATGAGCCCACTATAACTAGGAGTCTTTGGGCACAAATTTTCCTTAGATCACTTTTAGAACTAATGGATACAAATAAATTACTTTAACTTACTCCTCAACAGTTACCAAGAAGTTAATTACTGTAGGCCTACCTATATTTACAGAACACTATTGATACTACCCAAAGGTACAAAAACTATTTTATAATATAACTTATATTTTTAAATAATTATAATATTATATAAATAAAACACTTGTGTTAGTTACTGCTCAAATTTTTTATTGCCTCTTAATAAATATATATAATGAACAGAAAATATACTACCTTAAATATATAATTTCACCACACACTGTTACTTTTTAAAATTATTTTATTATTTATTTTATTAATCTCACTTTTATTGATATTTCGCTAATTCATTTAATTCCTTTTAAATTTAATTTAATTTAAATAAAATAATTCAATAGTGATAAATACAATAATTTTGAAATTGTTGGGTTTGAACCCTAATAGCTCAACTTGGGCTTGAAAATTGAGTACTCGCATACCCCTAGCGAATTCAAACATATATGATATACAAATATCTTGTAATTTTTTAAAAATCCGAAACAAATGTTTAGTTCCTTAGCTTCATTCTAGGAGCTGTCTCTCCTGCTGTAGTGGTACCCTCTCTACTGACTCTCAAAGAAAATGGCTATGGTGAAGATAAAGGTATTTCAACCCTTGTGGTGGCAGCATCAAGCATCGATGACATTGCTGCAATATCAGGCTTCGGCATCGTTCTCAGTGTTATATTCTCTCAAGGTAAAATTGTGAATGACATTTAGATTCACAGTAACTGACTGCGAGTGGGATAGGGAGTAGCAGGTTAGCCTGCTTCGGTGGCAGCATCATCTAAGGCGTCACTCTCGCAATAGCGGACTGGACTGCCGATGACAGGGAGATTGGGGTTTGAACCCCAGTCGGGTGTACCGAGGGTTGTTTTTCTAAAATGTTTTTACACTCTCTCTCCATGCAAAAGCAGGTACACTTCTTCTAAGTGTAACCTTCCTCATCCCTAACTCACTAACGTAATTAGCACATATGCGTATACCCTCTATAGGTAGTAAGACGCGGTGATAAATTAACTAGAATTAGGAATGTAACTTATAAGAAATGCACCTCCACATTTATTTTGAGAAATTGTATAGAAAAATTACTTGTGAAAAAACACCCTCAGTATAACCTGCCAAGATTCAAACTCTGTTAAAAACTACTAAGCTGAGTGCATTGATTTTGGATGTTAAGCAACAATTTCCCTTTACTTTTCTTAAAATCTTTTACTAAAAAAATTATTTTCAATAAATCTACTTTATTTTTTGTATAAGTTTAGCGGGATGGAATTTGTGTAGTAATTGCACAATAAGTCCAAAATCTACTTGCTTGCCTGTTTCCCAATTTTTCATCTAAAATAGAATTTAAATTATGTATATCAATTTAAATAAATTTACTTTGAGTCTTTATATATTATAAACGTTGAAAAGTGCTTATAGGCTAGTGCAAATCTATCTTTATTGAAATAAAAAGTGGTGAACAAATTATCATTAGTGAAATTAGGGTTTACCAGTTCACGGAGATGAATAAACGACCATGCGCTGGGTGCTTTGTCAGTTCTAGGATTAAGTTAGCTTATAAGTCATGTGTTGATATAACCGCTTGGTCAAAACTTGCTTGTAATACATATAAATAGTTTAATTGCAACAGTCGTTTTTAACAATATAATTAATTAATTAATTAATTATTTCTTGAATTTATATGTTTTAAAAAAAATGTAAGTTAGTAAGTTATCCGGGAAAGAGTAGGGGTACAGGGAGTACATGAGATAGTAGAGGAAGCAAGACTGAGATGGTATGGACATGTAATGAGGATGGAAAAAGAGAATGATGAAGATGAAGTATGTAGGAAAAAGACTGCAAGTAAGGCCAAGAAAGAGATGTTAGGAGCAGATAACATAAAGTGTGCATGTGAGAGGAGAAGAATGGAAGCAATTAAAAGAGGATGAATGGTGGAAGGATAGAGAAAGATATTTTACTGAATGGACCCAGCCACAGGCTGGAAACAGTTATTGATAAAGATAGTAAGACGCGTTGCTAAGATAAATAAATATAATGTTCACAAGTATTATTGCATGTTTAAACTCTTAACTGAACTAGATGTATATCCAGTAAATTTATTTTATTTGCAATATTTCTATTATTTTGAAGCGTGATATTCACATCACTATAGTTATTAGAAATCTTATTTGAACTTTTAATATAAATATATATTTTTATTCATACAGGAGAAGTATTGCAACAAATCTTACAGGGTCCAATTGAAGTTGCTATTGGGTTAAGTTTTGGAATCTTCTGGGGTGTGCTAAGCTCCTATATTCCTCATAAAAATGAGGTGAGTAATTAATTACTATATTTAGTAGAGTTGGATCAAATCCACTATTTTACCAATCTGAATCTTGAGAAAAAAATTTATAAACACAAGAGGAAAGATAAATAGAATAATAGAAAAATACAAATAATAACTAATTGTTAACATTCTTTCTTATAATCTATTCATTTTAAGGCTCTCAATTTAGTGATTTATTCTCAACATGTTTGATATATATTTAAGTTCAACTATTGCCGGTCAGTTAATAATTTAAGGGTCAAGTATCTGAAATGTGAGGTATTTCCTGTGCATCCGCATGTAGGCTTATAACTCCTGAGTCCATTGAGAGAGCATTGAATCTGTGAGAAGTAATGTTCAAGCATCGCATGGCTGTAGATGATGTGCATCCAGGCACGTTGATTGGTGCTTTAAGCCGTCATTATAATCTCCTAGTTGGCAGATTCTAGCTAGTGTGTATCCTAGAGCAGAGCTCTGGGCAGTTAGTTATAGACAGTTGGTTCGTGCAGTTGGTTTTAGACAGTTGTCAAGTGTGTATTAAGATGAGTCCGTCTAGCGATGGCGTGCCTAACGCGCCATGATTGTAACAATGATTAAGACTTGTAACAATGATTAAGACATTGGTTAGATTGATTAGACAGTGGTTAAAGAATTGTGATCCCACTGCTGTCAAAGGGAAGTTAGGGATCTTAAGCGATATGTTGACCGGGGATGAGTGAACGACACAGCAGAAGGTGTCTTGAGTTTGACGGCAATTTATGAGATTATATTGCTTTGAGAACTAAACCAATAGTAGTGTATGTGATTGATTGTGTTTCTTGAGTCGCTCGCATAGACCCCTCGCCTACAAATGATAGCTTGCGCCACCTTACACTTTAGTGTCATAATGGGGTAATAAGGTATAATAAGTTCACCCCCACTTTACAGTTTTGATTTATCAGAAGCGAGATCTTTATACATAGTGATTAGAGGCCAGGACCTCACATCCATGTATCATAAACCCACAGATCAGTCCGGTCCACCTCCCATTTACATTGGTGTCAGATAGTGCGATAAAAAGCTTGGCTCAACTTTTTACATCTTGGTGTCAGAATGGGAAGATAATGTATAATAAGCTTGGCCAGCCCTTACTTCATTAAAATAATTCATACATTTAGTTTAGTGTTAAATTACTGGTTTGGGGCTTGGTTTTTAAGTTCATACTTTAATTATATTCGGTTCTGAATCATCAAAATGCAGTATTAGAGCTTTAAGACATATTTCACTTGAAAATTTGAAAAAATAATCTTTTTTTTAAGGATTTGAGTCTTGAATCAGAAATTTTCTCGAATCCTCAAATCTCTATTATCCTTAGGGATTCAAAAGATTTGAGGACCCCATCCTTAATATTTAATGTAGAAACCAAAATACATTACACACTTAAACACAAATATATATTGGAAAACAGGTGCTTGAAACACATACAAAAGATTTAAAATAGATGCTAGTAAAAAGGAAATACTGATAAACATATGTACCCAATCACGTCGTTCTTTATTGAGGTTATGTAAGAAACTGTGCATATAGCTCAAAAAACAAATCGATACTTAAGCCATCCTCACTAAATTTATTCACACTTCCAATCGCATACTTTTTATATCAACAACATCCATACACTGAGTATTTAATTCTTAAAACCCTAATCTTTTTCTTTTTCACATATTTGTCTACAATATTTAACACGTCCTACCTCTTCCTTTTGATACACAGACTCTTCCCTCACTCGTCACTCAATCCAAACTCATCCATTTATACAATACACTTGGATACATACATTAGAATTAAAGTACTTCAAACGCACACACGATATAAAATAGATGCTAGTAAAATGAAAACTGTTTAACAATTGTTGAATATTTACAATACATTACTGTAAAACAATATATTTATTTAAGTGTACACTGGACTAAAAACTGTTTGGAGACTCCAAAGTATGAAGGTTGGATATGCAAAGTTATATAGTATCTGCATAATATAGTAATTCCTTTGTTTTATTCCAGCCCAGAACAAGAAAATTGACCAATTTGGAAAGTTTAAAAATTTTCCTAAACTAATTTATTTTTCTGTCTCATCTTAGATGCAACATTTATAATTTATTTAAGCATTTAAATAACAAAGTTATATCTTTTTAAATTTAAATGTTCATATTATTATTATTAGGTTTTATTGTGGATAAAGAGCTGTAATAAAATATTGACAAATCAGCTAGCCAACTTCCACAGCAAATCAATCATAGGTTTCAGTTTAGTTCTGATTTTTATAAATTTCAATAAGCTTTTTTTGATATGTTTGACACAAAACCACAAAACAAATATTTATTTTGCTCATAAAATTATAAATATTCATCATACTATATCTTTATTGATAGATTTCTTAAACTCAATTTCTCTTCTTTAAACTATGCAAAGTTTCTGCCATCAAGTTTTTTTTTCTTTGTCATTTAAAACATATATAGAATTGTATTTTATTATATTGTAT